>VXBU01003114.1:1004510-1032956 GCA_013400315.1 Bombycilla garrulus | reverse complement strand
TTTTTTTTTTTTTTTGTCTTTGTCCCAGACTGTTGACTTGACACAGTTCCTTGAAATTCCACTTTAAGAAGGAAGAAGGACAAGAGAGATAGAAATTCTCATCTCCTTCCAGCTGGCTGAGAGGAGGAGGTGGTGGCAAAGAGTGTGGTGGCTCCTGCTGTGGCCCCAGAGCTTGGTCTGGTCAGGGCTTCCAGATGTGGAGGGCCCTTGCTCCTGTGGGCTTAGCAGCTGAGGCTGTGGGTGACCGCAGAAACATGTTGGCCGGAGGCGAGGAAACCATGGGAGAAAACTATGGCCAGCAAAAGCCACAAGCAGCACAAGAGCTGCCACTTTTTGTCTGTCATTGCCACTGGGTGAAGCAGTACATCGATACAACATGGCAGTGTTGGGGAAGGCACATTTCTTAACAAGGTGAAATCACAATTAAATATCAGGTTTGAGTTTGCTCCATCTCAAATAAATGGAAATAAATGTCAGTGTGTAACCATAGGGCATGGCCCTGGGAGATGACTCGGGATGCACCTGCAGCTGGTGTTCTGCCATTTGCTTGAGTAGCTGGGACTGGGTGACAAGTGGCAATGGTTATAAAAGGAGTGGCTTAATGACAGTTTTCATGGCTGCAACCAGAGAACCGATGCAGAAAAATCTGTGTCATAAAGCCAGTGAGTTAGCTGGTGCCACCTCCCAAAATACTGAGGGGGTGGAATAAGCAAGGCTTAAGATTTATTCATAAGATTTCAAGAACAGAGCCTGCTGTCCACTCCAGACATATCATGGA
Organism: Bombycilla garrulus; assembly: GCA_013400315.1. Taxonomy (NCBI): domain Eukaryota; kingdom Metazoa; phylum Chordata; class Aves; order Passeriformes; family Bombycillidae; genus Bombycilla; species Bombycilla garrulus. The sequence continues at coordinate 1,032,178 of VXBU01003114.1, read as the reverse complement.
GTTGCTGGATGTGGCAGGGATTTGCAGGTGAAAAAGAAGATGGCAGAAAAATGGGTGACATGACTTATGACTCCTTCAGGTATTTCAGGGTACCATCAGACTATCTTAGATCTTTAGAGATGTGGAAACTGGAGCAAAGCCTCGTGCCAGAGGCTTTTGTCCATGAATCACAGTTGGCACCAATTTTGACTTAAAATTTTTTAAAACTGCTTGTAAGATGGGAGGGCAGTAAGGCATCTACACCTGAAGAAGATTTTGACATGGTCTGTTTACTCTGCACTCAGCAACCCTAATATCTGTACAACTTTTCTTCCATCTTTTCCTCATTGTATCCTGTCTGAAAAGCTGTATTCTCTGAATGAAGTGAGCAGTAATATATGTTCATTTTTAACTGGGCACGGTAGTCTCCTGCCAGTCATATATCTTTAACACTAAGGGGACAGAGCTAATCTTGTGGCAAAACTGCAAACGCTTCTTTTAGCAGCACAGAACTTTAAAGTGTGTAAGAAAGTTCAGCCAGGACTGTCCAAGACACTTAACAGCCTTCACCAGGTCACAGGGAAAATTTTTCCATGGAAAAAATTATCTTGAGTTACTTTCAGATAAAGATAGTGTACTCACAGTCACCAGGAAAATTCCCATCGATGTTCCCTTTGTGAGAAGGGAAACCTGTTATGGGCCTCTGAAGGAAAACAGCACATTTCAGCATGAGTTTTTGTGATTTCTTCTAATGGAAGAATGCCTCCTGCCATGAGGCACACTGGAGGAATAACAGAGCCAGGGATTCTCCTTCAGATGCTCAGAAGGAAGGCAGGTCAGCTGATGTGCTATGGGCAAGCACAACTGTTAAGAGAGAAAATTTCAAGGACAACAAAAGAAGGAATTAATAATTCCCTACTGGTATGGAAATCCCTCCACAGGGTCCCAAGAGTCTGAGCAGCTGGCGTGATCACCTTTGGTTTTGCAGATGCTTGCACATGGCACATGCATAAGTGAGATTCCTAGTAGTAGTAAACTTCTAAAATTTGGGAGGAATTTTCAAGAAAACACATTTTAACCAATGTTTAGATTCGCAGAGCACACACACCAAAAAAAGAAAAGTATTAAAAGGGAGACATATGTCATTTGAGGCCTCTTGACTCCCGACAGTACATGTGCCCTCATTTTTAGTTTAAACTCAATTAATCTATTAAGGTACAGGAAACCTAATTTCACATTTGACTCTTCTTAGGCAGATGCTGGAATACCAAAAAAGGCAGCTAGGTCTTTATTACAATGTACAATTCAAGGGAAGTAAGAGGTATTATTCATGTGGGTGTGACCTGATGGCCATGCTGATTCACTCTTCCACTCCAAAGCCCTCCCTGTCCTTCCTAAGCCTTGCAGTTCTTGGCGCCTGCCCTTACAAGGGTCCTTATTTGGTGAAGAGGGCTACATATTTTGGCCTACTCTCTTTCCTCCCTGCTACAAGTTATTGTTGTGCAAATGGCTCACAAAGGGGAGGGTTTTGTCTTTTTTGTTTTTCTTAAACATCAGGGTCCAAGCTGCTACAAATAGCTTCTGCCATTATTTGAGCAGCAGCAAAAAGTAATAGGAGTATCAATAGCGTGAATGTCACCCGGGGCAAGAATACCAGCTACACCCGTTGTGACAGTAGTCCACTTTTGGAGATCTCTGAGTGGTGCTTGGCTAATTTTGAAGCTTCCTCAGTGGAGATCCACAGCTGGTGTGACAAAAAGGATGGCAAAGTTAGGACCATAATTCTGCATCAAGTAATCCCTGCAGTGCTGCAAACATGCTGATACTTGGACATCATCGACCCCAGCAAGTTTTGAACTGCAAGAGAGCTAGGGTTTTTTTGTTTTCACAACAGATGGCTTGCTATGAAATCCCAAAAATCTTCATGTGTACATGTCAGAAGATAGTTCTTGCTGTAGCCACCCATGCTTCTCCCTCTAACTGTCTGGGAGAGAGAAGAGGGTCAAGCAAGCTGCAGGTATATGTATTTTCTCATATTCTTTCTTCTTTTCCAGACCATTTTTTCCTAATTCCCCTTCAGAGGTCACTGCCGTTTTTCTTGCTTTTAGTTTACAGCAGTTTCTCAAAGCCATAGTGAGAGACCCAGGACAGGAGAGCAGCTGAGAAGAGGTGAAGGGAAGGCTAACAAGGCCACTTGGTTGTTATTCAAAGACTCATTTTTCAAATACTGTTTTTCAGGGAAGAGAGGGGTGAGAAAGGCTCTGACTGTTATCACTACAAATAAAGTCTTCAAAACATATCCCAAGTAGGATGAATAAAGTCCCAAAGCAGTTCATCTGAGATATGTGCAGATTTACACATCTTGGCAGCTTCAGCAATTTTTAACACAGATGTCAATAAGGACTCAATTTCCACAGCCAAACTCGGTACCAAGTGGTGACCAGAGCAGAATTATAATTCGCTGCAAACAAACAGGTTCAGAATAGGTTTGGCACTCTTTGCTAGAATGGGAACAAATAGTGCATCGAGAAGGTGAGAGAGGTAGTGATGAGCGACGTTGATATTATTGCCAAACGCTTGGTACCACCAAACCCCAAGAGTGAGCGTATTTCAGGCATACAAGCCTTAAGCTGTTCAAAAAATCTGTCTGCCAGCAGTCAGGACCTTCAGCTGCTCAGTCAAATGCAGCCTGGAAAAAGGTGCTTGAGCCGTGGTGAACAGTGGGTGAGGTCGCTTGAAGGTGGTGAGCTTTGGGAAGGAACCATGAAGAACCCATCTTGTCTGTATTTGAAGTTACATAAGGACATTGAACCAGCTCCAAGGGTCAGGCTAAAGGTCTGTCCAACCTAACATCCACACCCCAACAAAGCCTATGAGTGGAGGCCTAGGGAGAGTAAGAACAAGGGCAAGAATATACAATACTTCCCCTCAGCGTTCTCTCAGACTCCAACTATTTTCAGCTCAGGAACTTCCTGAGCCAGATAGAGTTTCTGTGTATTTAGTAACTCTCAGAGGATTTCTCTTCCGTGAACTCTCCTTGAATCCATGCAAGCTTCTCATACCCACAACATCCTTTGGTAAGAAGATTCACTGCCTGTTGCATGAAGAGCCATCTCCTGTTTGTTTTTCAGCCTGTCTCCTTCTAACTTAGTGTAATGCTGCCTGCTCTTGTGCAGGAAGGGACAGCAAAGCTTGATCCATTCCTGCTCCCAGGCCACTCACAAGCTCAGAAACCCCTCTCATATACCTCCCAGTTATTCCTTTTCCAACCTGAAGGCACCTGTCTGAGTTGGGAAGGACGCTAGACCATAAGGTGGAACTTGTGAAGGCTATATTATCATCCAGCCTCATTTGCCTTCAGACTTCAAAGGGTCTCGTTGCATCTTGCAGATGTTAATGAAAGCCTCCAATTTGCTCAGGGCTTGAGTTCTAGCTCTAGTGCTGCAAGCACCATGCACTGGAAGAGCTTTGAGAATATAAATAATAGCCTGCACTCAAATTCCAGGCAGGAACAGTTCCTGACCATGCTGTACACATGCACAAGCCATTCCTGGGAGCTTTCCATGATCCCATCCTCCCTTATACCTCCTCAGTTTTGCCAGCAACCCATACTCCGAGCTTCTCTTCCAGGGGTCTTGTGAGGTTATTCATGTCTACAAGCTGCACTTCGTAGACAAAATTGTGGCGTTTCTGGCAGTGACCAGCAACTTATCCTTTTCTGTCACTGTGCTGGCATGTAAATCCATGCTGAGTGCCCAGGGAAACCAGGAGCCTGCCACCTGCATAAACATTACAGAGTACCTATCAAAAGCATAGCATGCTCTCCCCTCTGTGTGTGTGTCACAGTGACCTCTGAGAACACCACCTAAAATAACCCCATGCATGGAACCAAGAATAGAAAGAAAGGAAGGATGCATTTTATGTAAATGTAGTCAGAAAGTCTGCAAGACAAATTGCTTGAAGTGGTTCGAAAGATGAAGAAATATGACTCACTTCCAGAAGGAACTGTTTTTTCAGGGCTGGACTGAGAGTAGCACTGTGTTTTAGGCATGTATATGGTTGCCATTGGGGCTGTACTGACATCCACAGGGATGGGTTGGACACCCAGGAAACTCTGATGGGCATGCAGAGCAAGTGTGCATGAACATGAATGTGAGGGAGCTCTGCAAGCAGAAGGATGCACTTGTTTATCTGCAGTACAGATTTGCACATAGTATTTCCAACCAGTGGTACTAACATAAGGATTCTTGTCATGCTCTTGACAGAAAAAATCCTGCAAACACCTTTGTCTAGGCAAGCAGAAACCACCTGAATGGTTCAGAGCAGTGCTGTATTTAATTAAACACTGTAGAGGATGAGGTAAACGTGTTCAGAGACTAACAAGCCGCTAGCAGAAGTCTCCTCTGCCCCCCAAGTTATCATCACTTTAGCTCCCCCAAAGCATGAGGGTTTAGTGTTGTTTATCAACACTTCCCCTGCGAAACACAGCTCTGTGTACCCTCATTTGTCACACAGGCAGCATTCTCTTCCCAGTGTTTTTCTTTCACTAACTCCTTGCAGCAACGAGCGATTTCACTGAATTAATCTGTGGTTGTTGACGACATCGGGTATTTTATTTCAGACCATCTTTCCTCTCCATGCGTCACTGCCTGCTGAAACCAGGGTTGCTGTTGCATGTAGGAGAGCTGAGAGATGTTCTTCATGTGCAGCTCCATGGCATGCCCCCGCCCCACTGTGCCAAGAGGACAGCAGGGGCAGGTCCTTCCTCCCTGGCCAGGCATGCAGTTCTGGAAGCCTGGTTTGGCCAGGTGCGTGTCTGAGCAGGACCCAGCTATCGTTAATTGCCGGCTGTCTTGAAACAGACCAGAGTCTGCATTTTCCAAAGCCCTGCTTCCATCCATTTAGGACAGGAATGCAAGTTCACCTGGAAACCGCCTTTCCCTTTTAAGTGAGCACATTTTTGAGCTGGTTAGGTATTTCCCATCTCTAGATGTCACATTTTTTCCACTGACTCCGCAGGCAATGCCAGGAGTTTCAGTGAAAGCCTAAATCCATCAGCGCACCAGGAAGTGCAGGAAGCCAAACACCGAAGCTTCTCATCCCATTTTCAGCAGAGGGGTCAGAGCTGTCTCTGCCCTGTGGCGCGACGACCGATTTACCGTCATCCCTCCAGTGCCGGCACAGGAAAGCGCTCGCAGACGCGCTCCATCCCCGGCGCCCCCAGCCCTCGCAGGGATCCCCGCCCTGGCGCGGGCGCAGCCGCCGAGCTGCGAGCGCTGCCTCTCTGAACACCGGGGTTTTTCCTTTCCCGCTTCCCTCTGCCACCTCTGAAGACGATGGGGAGCCAGGCTCTCCCGCACATGCCGGGGCCGGTGGCAGGGTGGCACAAAGCCGGCATTGTGCACGCTCGCCGCCCCGAGAGGCGAGCTAATTGTCTTTCCCAGCTCGGAGCAACAATTTGCTGGCAGCCAGACTTGTGTCATTATATAACTGGAGATAGCCCGGCTTGTAAACGGATCTCCAGAACATGTCTCTCTTCCCTTATTTTGGAAAAACAATAAACTCGGGGCGGGCTGACACCTTGATGCTGCTTTCAAGGTCTCCCCCTTAAAGGAAGAAATTCGTCCGGAGTATCACCTTCTCTTATCCGAGCCAATGAGAGGTCAGCAGGGGGATCCCAGGAAAGGCAGGAGCTTTAAAAATAAACCTGGAGATCTGCAGGGCTCCTTCAACTGCACCTCATGCAATGCAGCAGGCTTTCCTCCGGCTGGGAAAGGGGCTGTGCTGGGAAGGCTTTCGATAATAATCCTGGTGGAGCTCAGGGAGCTAAAGAGGAGGAATTTGATTTCCATGCTCACTTTCCCTCCTCTCCCTGCCCAGCTCTATCCTATGCTAACCGGCAGAGAAAGACAAAAGCCATCCCCACCTACTTTCATTTGCATTCCTATACATGACTTCCAGGATGGTGAGAGATGCCCAAAGGCATCTTCTCCCAGTGATTGCCAGAGTTGAAGCTAAAGGGCATCATGTTGTCATGGTCGCTTGTGCTACTTAGGCTCCTTTCCCGCCCCACATTGTGGTTGCTCTGCACTGGTGGCTGTATCCTCCTCGGGAAAGGAAGGAAACTGATCTCCCTTTCTGAGTTTCATCTTTCTGTGCTTCTGCACATGGGTAATATTGGTGAACAAAATTAATACTTAGAAAAAACTGTTTCTCATTGACTGCAGGAAGTTAATCTTCAAGTTAACTTCAGTGCTGGGCTTCCCAGACAGTCATTTTGCTGACTGAGCCTGAAACAGGGAAAGAGGATGGGGCATCATTATTTATTCGCTGGAAACTGAATTTTCTGGGTAAAGACTAGAAAGGCTGAGAGGAAAGGGCTGCTAGAGCCTGGTCAGAGCCTGCCTGAAAGCAGGTATGTGCATAAGGACTGCACCTGAGTATCCCAGCACCAGAAATGGGCTATATACCTTGTCACCGTTCCTCCTTGTCACACCTTTCCTCTGCTCTCGATGCTAAGTCTGTCTCTACTGTTTCTCTCTCCTGCCTCACTTTCCCTGGGCCTCCAAAGCTCTGATCATCACATCCCTCCCCCAAAAAGAGGATAGAAAAATATTGGGAGACTGCTGCTCTATTATAACTTGGCAGCTGCTAGCTCTGCGCGTCCATCTTCCTCCACTCCTCTCTCCCCCACTGTTTGATTCGATTTCATAAATAAATACCCTGCGTATTGACGTCAGCGTAGGCCTTGAGAAATAATATTCCTGCTGCTCTCTCTGCTACACACGGGGAACAGAGGGGACAGGGAGGAGGAACAGAAGCAACAACGTCTTGGAAGATGGAGTCTTAATATTCTCTTAATTGCCTTCCTCCCTTTTCAGCTATGCCCCAGCTGTGAAGAAAACAAAGATTACCATTATCAGTGTGCCCTTCTGGCTTGAGACAGGACAATCAAGTATACAAAATTCCTGTTCCTGGTGAATTTTTTTTTTATTATTTTTTTTAGTGTTGTGAGGGGGAATAATAGGGAGAAATCTGTCCTAGAAGCTGGGTGGGTAAACACATAGGTAAAAAAATAGGTGCCTGTGCTCCTTACATGGAGCTTAGGAAAAGTGTGCCCAAAAAGCTGTCACCTTGGTGAAATCGAGTCGGTTCCTCCATCCAGGGAGAGAAGACAAAAACACAGGGTTGCCATTGGAATAGATGTGATCATAGGTGGCTTTATCTGCTTTTAGGAAGTGGTTTCTACAAACCAGAAGTGCTAAGTCACCATGCGCCTGCCAGTAGAGGAAATGAGACAAGAAACTTGGATGCTTTGGGGGAAGATGTCTATTAATAAATTGTTTTTTTAAATAATATTTGTTTGCAATTACAAGCTTTGTAATAAGCTCCCTGGCTCTTGACTGCCTTTCTAAATCAGTTCCTTTCAAGTTTGACAGAGCTGAAGGATGTGGTCTTGCACAGAAGGAGCACGACCTTCATTTAAACAAGCTGGTGGAGGGACAGGGAGGCACAGAGGCTGTGCCAGTACTTCTCCCGTGGAAAGGCATACAAATACATTGTTTTACATTGTAATCATTGGTATCATTTCACCTCAGGGACTTAAAATTGTGAACTATGCTCTTTCTAAAGCTGGCCAACAAAGAAGCACAAAGCTTGTTCAAGAACAAGACGCAAGAGCATTGAAGAGTCAGCATAAACTGAATTAATTCCCAGTAATTTTGAAAAGTGAAACAGGTATTTTACTGCTGGTGACAGAGTGCAAGCTCTGCACTTACCTTGGTTGCTCTACCTGTGAGTTACTCAGGTTCTTGAACAGTGTCTTTTTCCATCTAGAACTGTAATATGCTTAATACCTTCTGGTCAAAGCCGTGTGTCATGTTGCCCTTTGCAGAACACACACGAAGACGGATGTTCTACCATTGGACTCTCCTCTGATCACTGTTGCATGCTGTGCCTGTCCTGGAAACTCCAATCCAGAGCTGCAAGCAGCCAGATGAAGACCAGAACAGCCCATTTTCCACGTCAAGTTTGACCTCCCATGCTGCTCAAGCCAAAAAAACACCCTAGTTCAGAAATTTCCTGCCTTCAGGCTATTGCTGGTCCCTGAGCCAGAGCCTGGCAGGTTGGAAACCTCAGCTTTCAGTCTGCTGTTGGCAGGTACAAGAAGAAGGCAGGGAAAGAGGCTCTCTCAGGGCTCTCTGCAAACTCTGACATGATTTTAATGAGCAAGTGCATTCCTTGGGTCGTGCACAGCTGGGAGCGCAGCAGCAAAGCAGGCCAAGATTCCTGCGAGGACTTGTGCCTTTCCAGCAGGTTGAAGTTATGTCTGCACTGCACACTGCCTGCTGGCAGCCAGAGCATCCTTCAGCATGCTGGGGGAGGGAGAGCCAGTGCTGGCACCTTGGTGGCAACAACAGACCCCTCCCAGGACATGGGATCTATTTATCTTTGAAGAGCAGACTTCCCCCTTTGTCTACACTGGGAGCCGTGGAATTACTGTGCTACTCCAGCCTCAGGGTAGTTTATGACTCGCCTGCTCTTTAGAAAATAAATAAAGTGGAAGGGGAAAAGTTATCACCTGCCGGGAGATTGTTAGAAGTGCTTTGCTTTATTGATGCTGTGTTACAAATGAAAAGCACAAAAGGTGCACAAAGCATCTGAGTCTTGCCTACAGCTGAGTGCACGAGTGAAATAATCCACGGTACAACAGTACCTTTCTCAGGTCTTCTCACAGTCACATAGAAAATAAATTATAGATTATGGACAATTATAGATGCAACAAAGACATCAGGATATTCTAAAAACCAACAAACATGTTTTTTCCCCCTCACCCGGTGCAGCTAGGTCCTTCATTTAGTGCAGCAAGGTACGTCACTGAAAGACTTCTGAGAACAGGCAGGATTGAAAGGATGAAGCTGCTCTGAGATACAGAGGAACCAGTTTGGAGGCTCAGTCTATTGTAATGGTACAATTCACTGAAAGCTAGGTAACAGCTCAACTGCATTCTGGATTTTAAAAAAATAAAGCTAAGAAATAATGTAAAATGGGGAAGAAAAGGGAAAAGTGTCTGTTGGTTAGTGGTGTTTTCTTCTCCTGTGTCTCCCTCTATCCAGACAAATCCAGAGATACTGATTTATATACCTTGAAAATACTGTGGCTACTTCCATGCAGCAAGTTGGACCTTTCCTCTTTTCCAGTACCCCTCTCACCTGGGAAAATCCCCTACAAAGAGATGTTTTATGCAAAAAAAAAAAAAATTTTTTTTTTCTTTTTTTTTATGAAGAGCTACATGATAATGCTGAGACCCAGGGGCCAGAGCTGGGCCCGGGCTAGGATGCAGGGTTAGCTTCCCCAGTTGTTTCTGGGTCTCTAAGCAGCATTCAGGACTTCTCTGCTGAAACTGTCCTTTGCCTCCCCACCCTCCTGCCTGTCAGCAGAGCAATGGGTGGAGGTCCATGGACCAGCTGGAGGTGCGTTAAAGCTCAGACGTGCCAGCTGGGCCTCCTCAGGGATCACTGCTGCAGCCTCCCATGCTCCTGCAATCCAGCAGCTAAGCACTTGGAGCTGAGCCTGCACGTAGAGGCATCAATACAAAAATCGGAGCCAGTTCTGCCCATCCATCTGAGAAAACATGGCGGGCTTGGGTTTGTTCTCAAGCCTGCTGAGATTCCCGGGCTAGATTCCTAGGCTAAGCCCATGACTTACCTGCCACCTTGCAAAGAGTCTTTGCAGACTACAGAGGATACTTGAAACAAAGCAAAGGTCCAGTTTCATCCAGACTCCCATCCTCTGACCAGGATGATGCTCAGAGGCAGCTTCTGCCTCTCCTTCCAAGTAAAGGTGGTCCTTGACGAGTCAAAAGACAAGATGGCACATTTAGAAGTCTCTTGATATCCAAATAAATGAGCTGCTCTGCTCTGGCCCCATGGTGACTCTGGACAGGATAAGGCAAAAAAAGAGGGTTTATGAAGAGCCGTGCTTGGAAACATCATCATCACCCTTTTGGTGCTTCCAGCTTTGTTGCTTTCCTTCCTGGGGAATGCAGCAAGATATTTGGCTGAAGATTTTCTTGCTTTTTCATCAGCTCTAAACACCCCCCATGACATGTGACATGACCTGTGGCTTATACAACGAAGAGCAGAAAAGAACCAAAGCTCCCAAAAGCAGAATTTCCATCAGTGACAACCAGAAGCCACAATGAAATCAGTCCTCACTGTTCATAGGGACACATTTTAATGTGAAAGAAACCTGTGCCAGGTCTTGGAACATGTCCAGAAAAGCAGATACATCCTTTCTCCACTCATAATAAAGTACATGTCCAGAGGAAGCAGTCAGGCCTACATCTGTACAAAACCCTCCCTGACCAACTACAGAAATCCCAAAAGGAAAACTGTGAAAATTTTTTGCTGTTGTTTATTGCAAATTTTTTGAAAAAAAAATGGGTCAGAACATGTATTTTCAAGGGTCTAAATCAGCAACTCCAATTCTGAGATGGAAAATCATCTCCAGCCCAAGTCATCTGGGGCAGAAGGTTAGGCTTGGCAAGGTCCTTGCCCCACAGCATGACAGAGGTTTGGCCATGCCAGTGGGGCTGCACAGTCAGTGTGGTGTCAGACAGGTTTACCAGATTAGGGATGCTTGGACACTGTTTTACCCATAGTTGCTTTACTACCAAACTGGAACTGCAGTGTTTTACCTCCTATTTGCAGTGATGCATGATGGTTGTATGTGATGAAAAGCAGATATTGGAATTTCTAAAAAAAAAATAAAGAGAAGCTCTATCTACCCCAAGAAACCAGAGAAGATCCATCTATCAGGAGGCCTAACCCAGACACAATATTTCTTTGCCCTTTTTCGCCATCTTCAGCTCCCATCCAGCTCCAGGTCTCTGGGAACAGCCCAAACTGGTAACAGCTAAGCAAACCTGCACAGCTGCTGGGAAACAACCCCAGATCTCCCCAAGAATCACTGGGCACATGACTGGGGGTTTCAGGGGAGCATCTGCCACAGGGTTGAGGTTTCATGTTGTGTTTAAGGGTACCACACACTCTCCTGCAGTTCTGAGCTCCAAAAGAGGAGCTGCAGCGCACTCTGTTCCTCCACAGGGAGTGGCTCTTGGCGTGGCCTTCTTCCCACCCAACTCTCACCCCAGGAGCAAAAATTAATGAAAAGAAAAAGTCAGGCTTCATATTCTGGATGGATATTTATTTGCTTAACAGGTTTTCTTTTTTTTTTTTTTTTTTCTGTTTTTTTTTCTTTTTTGGTACAAAGCATCCAGGAAAGCTTTTACTTCTCTTTTTAAAAAATNGGCTCAACATTGCAAGGTAATAACAAACAAAAGGATTATACATTAAAATCCTCCCCCTCTCAAGACTCCCCCTAGCCCTCCCCTCCAAACCACGAAATAGAATACAATTCAAGTAGTCTTTTTTTTTTATGTTTTAAATGTATGGATATATAAGACAAAGCAAGTATAGAACTGGTTAACAGAGTGTCCCCATTTTAATAGCAAGTGAGAGTATATTAGGGAGATGTAATTGATTCCCCCCCTTTTACGGTTCCTAGACAGATAATATATATTATTTTAAACCCAACCTATTTTACAGCCCTCTGCCCACCTCTCCAACCCATCCGCTCACCGAGTCCCGGGCCTCAAGCCAGAGACTTGCCTTTCCCCATCCATCCCGTGCAGCAGTGCCAGCCCTGCGGCCGCCCCGGGGCAGCTGCAGCCCTTCCTCCGGCGCGGCCTCGGCCGGGCAGCGCGGGGAGCGGGGCGGGGACGCCAGGGGCCGGCGACAAGGACGCAAAGGGCAAGAGAAGGAAAAGGAGATGGCAGGGGCTGCTTCTGCAGGGGCTTGGGGTGAGGGCTGCCTGCCCGCCTGCTCGCCACACCATCGGCACTCGAGCAAGGGCAGGGAAGAGCAGGATTCCCCGTGGCTCGGGAAGCCAAGCTCCAGGGGGATCCGTGCAGAAAGAGGGCCTTCAGTTCTAACCGGCAACACCTTCACCTTTCAAAATAGTTTTATCTCCAGAACAGTTCCCTTTTAGTCGAAGTTGCGGTGGTTGTGTTGGTTTTGTTTTTTTTAAACAAAAACAAAAAGGATGCGTGTCGATGTGTTCTGTGTGTGCGTGCATCTGTGTACATGAGTAACAGCCAACTAGCTCATATGGTCATGACCAAGCTATATTTCAGAAGAGAAAAGAAACACATTTATCACACTTTTCCTAAAACGAAAAGCTAAAATTTCAAGTTCAGTATTCGCTATCTTGTCCTTCCCTCCCCACCCTCCCTTGCTATTTCTGGGTTTTTTCCCTTCCAACTTACTTTAGCACCATAACACATTTTAAACATTACAATCCCTCTTCAGATACTACACAAAATGTCCCATAAAAATAGTGCTTTTTTGCCAAAAAAGTTATATAATATATTATATATATAAATCAACTAAATCCGTGGCAAATGTGCAATGCAGACGCCTCCTCCATTTAAAGTGAGCATCAGCTCACTTTTTTTCTTTTTTTCTTCTTTCCCCTTTCCTTTTCCTTCTCTCTTTCTTGCTTTCTCTCTCCTCTTCCTCTCTTTCTCCCGTCATCGGTGATTTCAAAAAAGGTGCAAGTCGATTTGGAATCTTGTAATGAAGCACACACACAAAAACGCAGATGGGGGCTCCTCGGAACTTCTTCTCAGGTACGTTTTTCTTTTAAAGGTGCAAAAGAAAGTTATAAAAATAAGAAAAACCAAAAGAAAAAGAAACAAAAAAGAAGAAAAAAAGTGGGGTGGGAATGAGGCAAAAAAATTTATCCCTCAATGTTTCTCCCCGTTCTATTGTTTTTTTTTTTTTTCACTTTATTGTCAAGAAAGACACGGAATGGATGCTTCTCGAGAAAAAAAAGATTAAAAAAAGAATTTAACTTCATATCCTTTTTTCCTCTTGCTCTTTCTTTTGTCTTCTGGCATTGGCACCGGGGATGTCACGCAGCACCCGGCAGCAAAAAGTTCAAGTGCCAAACTGTCCCTTTGCAAGTACAGGTTTGGAAATACTGGGGACGCGGGGGAACGAAACAGGTGTGGGAAACGAAACAACCCTCCCCCCCACCCCAAAAGGAAGATGCCGTGGGAGCGGTGCCACTCGCCACCGCCGCCGCCATCCCCTCCTTGCTGTGTCAGTTGTTTGGTTGGGGCCGGAGCGGCGTGAGGGTGCCCCGCCGCCCCGCTCCTCGGCTCAGCGGCCCCGGGGACGGAGGGGCTTGGGGGTCGGGAATCGCCAGTCCTCCCGCCCTTCCCCAGGAGATCAAAAATCGAGACAGCTGGTCAGGGTTCATTTCTGGGGGCCAGCCGTTTCCGGGGAGGCTCGTGCCACCGGGGGCCTCTGGCTGGGCAGGGAGATGAGGGGACGGTGCAGCGCCTTGGCTTCCTCGGCCGCCTGCAGCCCCTCCGCCTGCCACCGGTACCGGCGGGCCCGCAGGATATTTGGCGCGTCCCGCTGCCGCCGCTGGGAGCTCTTCTTCTGCCACACGTCGTACTTGGAGTACTTGCCGTGTGAGGGCTTCTGGAAGCTCTCCTGCAAGGAGAGGGACAGCAATATTAGCCTTTGCTCAAGCCCGCCCGCTCTCTCCAGATGGGGATTCCCTTCTTGGACCTCCATCCCGCCCATGGAAATATTGCCTCATCCCTGGAAACGGTCGCAGAAAGGTTGGACAGGACTCTGAGCAACCTGATCCAGTTGATGCTTATTGCAGGGCGGTTGCACTAGGTGACCTTTAAAGGTCACTTCCAACCGAAACCATGCTATGACTCTGTGACCCAGCCGACCTCTGGTTCCCCACCTTACTAAGAGCTGCCTTCTGGCAGGCTATTTGGCACAACTTGCCAATGGTGGCTGTCTCTCAAAAGCTCTGCAGAAACATCAGACCTTGCAGCTGGGGTTTGTTCTCTCCACCCACGGCCTTCCTGTCTTTTCTCTCTGTTTATTTCAGAGGAGGCCACCATCCCCACGCAGCCTCCTCACCTTACTGAGCGCCGGCAGGCCCGCCAGGGAGGTGGCAGAGAGGTCACGCTCCGACTTGACGGATTTGGCACAGTACGTTTCCAGCAGAGCCAGGTCACAGCTCCGGAAGCAGCACTCCTCCACGATCCCCCGGTTGATCCGACGGTTATTTCGTCCCACCGGTCTACCTGCAACAGCGGAGACCCTGGCGTTAGCTGCCAACCTGGGCCGGACCCTCTCTCCAACTCCTTGCAGGCCTCCCTCCAGCACGACCCCCCAGAGACTGGCGGGCTCAGCATCCTGCACGCATGGCAGCGCTTCTCCCAGGCCAGCTGACACGCGCCCGCAAACCAGCCAAGTCTCACGTTAAGACTTCCCCAGACAAGTGCTGTTGATGCCAACACGTGCCTCCAGCAGCAGTCTAAAGGCACTTTAAATGATGGGGGTTTATCTCCCTGCTGTATCTCTGGCACGGGCGGCCTTCTCGGGCGTAGCTGAGGCGAGGAAGCTCAAGCCCAGCCTGACCGCCAGCACTGCGCCGATTACGGCGACCGTCTCCGATGTTGATCCTGGCAAGCGGATTTTATTAGAAAGAAGCAGCCCAGCATTGTGGCTGCCAACCTCCCTCCGCCGGATCAACACTCGGGCAGGTGAAGCGAACCAAGGCGGCTAAATTTTACCAGATGGGACAGCTCTGAGACAGCTGCAGAAAGAATACAGGCTCCCACACCCGCCAAGAATAGCTATTAAACTTAATCTTCTAATAAGGGTTCCTCTCCCATTTCTGCCTGCAGAAGGATGCAAAAGCCCATGTCTGGTGCAGGAATGACCAATTGAATTTCATATCACTGCTTAATGATGGCCAAAGTAGTCCAGAGGAAAAGCTTACATCAGTTTTGCCATGTTTCCTCCCCCTCTTGAAATAAAAGAGACGGGTTAAGTTGGATTTGTGATGCAAAGCAAATTTGCTTGGGAATTGTGCCTTCCAGAATGTAAGCTGGCCCAAAACAAAAGGATTTTCTCCATGCTTTTGCACGCAACATGTTATGCTCTTGTGCTGTTGTGGGGTTTGCAACCAGGCTTCTGCACACTGCCACGAGCACCTCTTCCCAGGGCAAGGTGCTCTGAGGGAGGGAAACAGAGGCCAGCAACAGTGACACTTGCAAACAGCATCCAGTACCACATCCCAGCCAGGAGATTCTGGGCACAGGGAAAACTGAGAGTGAGTGGTGTCAGCACAATGCCCAACACTGCTCACTGTGGCACGCTGAGCCCTCTCCTCCCAGCTGGCTGCAGGAACACACACAATTGTCCACATTGGCCCTTGAACTCCTGACGAAGCAGGCACTGAAGTCTTATGCCTCAATAAAGATCTGAGGCTGGCTTACATGGAGCTGACCACTATCTCTGGAGGGTATCCCACCCTGGACTCCCAGCCAAAGTGCCCCGGGACAAAGTGCAAAGCACAGTTCTCTATGCATACAGTGCAACCCCACACATGAGAAGCAGCCCCACATGTGCAATACAGATGTGCATGTGGGATGCAGTCCTGTGCATTCAATGCAGCCCCACACATGTGCATTGCAGACATGCATATTCAACACAGTCCTCCATGCACAACGGAGCACCGTGTGCACAATGCTGACATGCAAAATGCTTTGAAAATGCCTCGCTGCTGCCTCTGCAATAGCCCTGGCAGCAGGGCACCTGCTCTCTGTTAAAATCAGTCATGTTCCCATAGGCCAGGAGCCCTCTGGTCCATGCTGATGCATTTCCACCACACCCAGAGGTCACACAAACACAGCATCAGTGTGCTGGTTGATGGGGCAGCTGACCCATACCATGAGACCTGCGTTTGGGAGTAATTTCAAATGCTTTGTTTCCCACATTCGTCCCCCTTGCACCACCACTTTTCCTTTTCTTTTTCTCTAGAAGAATTTCAGGCACAACCTTTAACCAGCCCTACAGGGAGATGAGAAGCATAGTTCCCCATTGGCAAAGGTTCATTGAAGGGAACACTGTTAGGAGTTTAATTTTCTCTCCTGCGGTCAATAAACACTCTGGATTGGGTGCTCTCCTGAAAGGCAGGGCAGGTGTGTTGGATGCCCACACCAGAGTAGGCAACCTGGGTGGTGATGGCCAAGGAGACATGGACAGGAGCCAGCTTAGGGCCAGCTGCATGTATTCTTCTCTAGTGAAGAGGGGCACACTCCATCAACACCTTGCACTGCACATGGCCCTGCTAAGCTCCTAACAATCCCAAGCCCAGCTCAATCCATGCCAGGCTGCTGAAGCATTAAGCTGCTCCACAAAGGCATCCTGATATGGGCAGAGGGAGAGTTTAGAAGGGAAAGAAAAAATTCAAGTCACCCCCTCTTGCTAGCACATCCCCTAAGGGCTACATTCACACTCCTGCTGAACAGAAGGTTGCACAAGTGATGACACACATGGTTTGAGGAGAAGTTGAGGTTTTAAAAGGTTACATATCTCCTCTCAAAAACAGAAGTTTCCCACTTGCAGTTATGCGTTTGTTTGGAAAGAAGAGGGGAGGAGAAAACCAATGAGGAGAGCAGGACTATATTCACCGCTGTGCCTTCAGGGGCAATTTCTGCCGTGGGTGCACACGGGAAGATCGTGTCAGCGTGTGTTTGCCAATGCCCAGGTGTGACATCACCGGGGTGACCTCCGAGCAGGGACCACCAGAGTGACACAGCCTCTTCTTCCCTAACTGTTGCCCCTGCCTGGCCATCAGGTACACCCAGCCCCCCTTTCTCTCTTGCGTAAAGCTGCTGCAAGCCGTTCCCCTTGCCGGCACCACTGCCAGCCGCACCGTGACTCTCCGATAGGGCACGTTTCCCATTACATAATTGTCCATACGGACCTCGCCAAATGCCACTACAATCCTCCGGGGGAGAGTTACTTTAGGAAAAAAAATAAGCAAACATAACAAACAGGGATTTCATCTCAGAAAGTACCTGGAGACAACAGGACATTGCTGGCTAACAGCAATATTGTTGCTGACCTGGATTGGGAAGAGCACTTGTTCTGTAACACAATTTACACAGGGACTAAAGGTTGAATTTCCTGGCTTTTGCCCATGGGTGGCATCTCACTGTACGGCCACTGCCAAACCCAGGGAGGGTTTTGCAGCTCTGTCCCTCACCCGCAGGGGAGAACTGTGTGGGCAGCAAACTGTGGCATTGCTGGGGCACGCGAGCCACTTCCCCTCACAGCAACAACCGCTTCCTCCTGAGGAAACGCGCTTCCTCTCGGCCTTCATTGAATGGCTAGGCTCACTTTTTCCCAAAACTATGCTTCACCAAAACCTTCTACAGCACTGCTGAGGGCACAAGTCCTGAGACGCAAAGCCCAGCGATACAAAGCCCAGCGGTGTGAAGCCCTGTAGCTGCCTGGAGTTATTCCTGCCTAGGTATGGGCTCTACTGAGAGGGCATCCCAGAAGTGGCACGAAGCCAAACCCATTCCTGGGAGAACCCAGAGGCCACGTACCTGCAGCTCAGCTATGCCACCGTGCCAGGGGCAGTGGCACTGCCACTGCCATGCGAACAGGAGGGTCCCTTCCCTAGCATAAACACCCCACGGCTCCTGGCTCCCCACTCTCACCGGGGCCAAACAGATGCTGTGGGGAGGGGTGCACGGTGCTGGTGCCACCCTGGCTGGGTCCCCTCTCCTCCGGTCAATCAGGCGGTCAGCCGAGTGGAAGGGGACTTTGGGTGTAAACAGTCCCCGTGCCCCTGTCGCAGGAATGTTGGGAGCAACAAGGGGGCCTTTGTGCAGCACCGGGCCCCGTCCCAGTGCCCCCGGCCTGGCCCTCCCCCACCCCGGCACCGCACTTTCCCCCCTGCTTTTTCCTAGTATTATTCGGAGGAGCGGCGGGTGCGCAAGAATGTGCCCCGTCAGCACAAGCGGCTGCAAAGAGCTAAATTCTTATCAGCTGTTGGAAAGGAGGAAACAGGAGCTGTTGTTTACAGAGAAGTCGGCCGCCTCTCCCCCTGCAGCCCCTTCTCCCTCCCTGCCAGCACTGCATGACAGCAACTTCAGGGCTGAGGCTTCCTCTCGTCCTGCCCTGCTTTTCACTCCAGGCTGGACTCAGCATCTCTCTGTGGGCTGTGCCGCTGTCCCTGGGTGGATGCTGGGGAGCAGGGGTACCAGCCCCACCACAATGCCGTGCCAGCAAGCCACCACCTTGAGAGCAGCTGCTGGCCAAGACAATAGTCTTCAAAGTCACAGAGAGGAGGCATCGCCAGTGCAGAGCAAAGGGTGCTCAGATTAAGCTGTAGCTTGCCTGTGCATGCCTGGGATAGATACAGAGCTGGCATCACCATGCCCACCGTGTCCCATGGCTAGGTCACCTCAGTGCTGACAGCCCTGCCCCTCTTAGTGCAGCTCTTCTGCAGCCCCAGCTCCTGGAAACAGCTTCACGATTCTCAACCCCAAGCACCTGCCAGCCATGGTGCCTGCCAGGGCACCATCCGTACCTGCATCCCCCTTGCCCTGATGCAAAGATCGCTGTACTTCACAGCCAGCCTCGCTAACAAAGTGCTCTCTTGCAAGAATGCAGAGCATCACAAGTTCTTAAATAATTGCTTCAGAAAAAAAAAAAAAAAAAAAAAGGATTTTCATACAATTTTTGGTTTTTTCCAATATTACCAGTCAGATACCTCAAAAACCCTTGTCCAGCAAGCGGGCCCTTGGGTACACACAGGACAAGGCTCCCCAAGTCATTTATTTCCCGTGTGAACAGCTGTTTTATAGCACAGGCTGCTCATCAGGTCACACATATCCCATGCTGTGAGGTGCTCAATACAAATCCAGGCCCAGTTTTAAGATGTAAACCTTCAGTGGTGCAACATAATTGTGCCCTATTGCATCTAGATGGTGACAACAATGTAGCCATGTGGATTTAGGAGTGAAGATGAACATGGTCAGAAATAATCACTTATGAGGCTAACTGATGGAGGTGGAGAGGGAAAAATTAAGTGAAATGGGGATGTCTAAAACCTTCAAGTAGAAGCACTGCCCAAATGTCTTGAGCCCTGCATGGCACAGGCCGTCAGATCCTGAAAGTGGTAAAATATTGGACTGTGCTTCATCTCCAGTACCTGGGCTCGCCAGAAATATTCAAAAAGGTGACGTGGGGAAGAGGGACAGGAGAGAACAAAAAGAAATAAAGCAAGAACCCCTTTGCAAGCACCCGACTGACCGTCAGATCCTGAAAGGGGTAAAATATTGGACTGTGCTTCATCTCCAGTACCTGGGCTCGCCAGAAATATTCAAAAAGGTGACGTGGGGAAGAGGGACAGGAGAGAACAAAAAGAAATAAAGCAAGAACCCCTTTGCAAGCACCCGACTGGCCGCTTGGCACTAAGAAACTTGTCTGCCTTCAAAAGTGTTTTTATTTTGGCCTGGGCAGCTGGGTTATTTGAGGTGAAAGGAGGTCAGTTTGACCTTAAAACAAAAGCCCCATTCCCTTTCATCCCCAGAGAGAGGGAGGAGGGAAGAGAAAGGAGGGAGGGAGGCAGATGCTTCTCTACATATAGAGGGAGAGGAAGAGCTGTGAGAGCAGGAAAGCACTTGCCTCCTTCCTATGTCAGTAAGGGAAGCGGGAGATGAAACAAGATGAAACAAACAAGGTTTGCCATTGCAAACCCTCACTGCCTGGCTCCTTCACAGCAAGGGAGTGTACCCAGAGCACCCCAAAAGTGCTGCCTTCCCCCAGCACCCAGGGAACCATGAGAAGATCCCGCTGCTCAGCCGGGATAGGGCAGGGGGATTGTCCCCAGAGAGCTGTAAAGGCACCTGCAGCCCGACCACCCACCCAAAACTGAACCTGAAGCCCTTCCCAACCTGAACCCTGCTGTGTCTGGGTGTGGGATCCCTGTGCCTCTCTCCACCCAACATCAGCAGGCAGCAGGAGACAAATCTGGTAAAGCATCCAGGCTGAGAAGGGACATCCAGGTTTGGAAAAGGACATCCAAAGTCATTTCCTAACTTTGCAGCACCCCGATGTTCCCTGCACAGGCAGACTGGAACAAGAGGGAGGCTGGCTCTCAGCTCCACTCCTCCAAAAAAACACCATTTACTTGAAAGTGACTTTTTAACTCCTTTTCCCAAGGCAGAGGCAAGACTGCCAAATGCACCACGTGCAGCTGGTATCTCCATCCTCTTCTCCCCCAATGCGCCTTCGTATCTTTCCTGTGGTCAGTCACCCCGTGGCTCAGTCCTCAGTGGGGAGCAAGACACGGTGTTTTCCCACCCCCAAGCAGAGCAGGGGACCAAAACACCAAAACAAGGTATCACACTCGAGGCACCTTTGCCCATAGATAACTAAGCATCCATTGTCACTGGTTTGCTCCTCATCCTCCTTGTTTACCAGCTAATCCATTGCACTGCCAACGGTCCAAAGACCCAAAGCATGCTGGTGGAAAGCCCGCTACAGTCAGCTGGTCTGAAGCCACCTGCACGCTGCACACAATAGCAGTGCTGCATTTTTTTGCACTAGCCGTACTGCAAAGGGGTAAGACATCACTCTCCAGCAACAAGTTCACCAGTGGTAGCTGGGAGGTCACGAAGATACATCACAAAGTTTTGGGAGCAGCCTAGAAAGTGCTGCTATACCCAAACAAAGCCTACCCGGGAGGGGAGAGCGCTCAGCTGTCAGGATGCAAAGCTTAGGTAGCAAACTAAAATAAACCAGGACCCAAGCTCAGCAGAGCACTGGCTGCAGACATCCTAGTTATTGTAATGACTTGCCCTTATCACTGCTGAACCAGCCACATATGGTTCCTCAGAGACATTCGACCTTCCCGAGCATCATATGCAGGACCCAGCTTCCCCATGGTACCAGACAGTCCCCAAAAACAGTGCCCAGTGGATGCATGTCACCCTGAGCATGTCCACTTTCTTACTCCTCTCCTGGCCTACTGCCATTCACAAGGAAATCGTGAAAAGCACCAGCCTGGGAAATCCCTCCTTTCCCTCCTGGCCCGGCTGTGCTGAGGCGAGGCATGGGGTGGGGGCAGCATCCTGCCCGCTGCTGGCAGCTGCCCAGCACTTACTGAAGTAGAAGCCCCTGTCCCCGCAGACGAACTGCAGCGTGTCCACCAGCTCCCCGCCGCAGAGGGTCTCCGCCGTACCGTAGGCGGCGGCCGAGTCCAGCGCGTAGGCCAGGAAAGCCAGGAGCAGCAGCAGCATCCGCCTCGCCGCGCACATCCTCTGCACCTGGGGACAGAGGCACAGCGTTAGCACCGCGTTAGGGGACAGAGCCCTCTGTGCCACCTCCCCCGGCCCGTGCCCCCCGCCCACAGCACACCGGGGAGCCGATGCCCAGACATGTCGGGATGCTGCAGCCGCGGGGAAGGACCGGCAGCGCCGCGACAGCCGCTGGGGTGAGGCCAGCTCCTGCGCTCGGCCCGCCGGGCAGCGGCTCCGGGCAGACAAGGTTTGCATTGAAGCGGTTTTTCCATTGGAAAATCCCACTTCAGCCTACCTCTAAAAGGCTTTTATTTCCCCTTCTCTTCCAACAGTGTGATTTTTTTATTTTTCCTCCCTTTTAAAAGGGAATTTATTAGAATTATTATCAGTAGGTATTTTTCTTTCCTCTTCTGATGACAGGTTTTCATGCCCTGTCTGAAAACATGTACATGCAAAGTGAAATCAAGTGAAGCTTCAACCTGTCCTAGAGCTGCTTTTGAGGAAAGCTGGGAAGAACAGCTTTTGTCCCGGGCATGTGAGAGAGACGAGGCTCAAGCAATCAAGAGCCTGATTGCACAAGCTGTGTTTGCTGACAAGGGCTGGGACTGAGAAGACATCCCTCAGGAATAATGTGGTCCCACGGGAAACACACCTGAGGCATCACTAGGGAGGGTAAAGGCAGTGTCAGACAGTGCAGCGCATTAAAAAAGAAACTCCCTGGGTATTTGCTAACTAGCCCAAAGACTCAGCTCCAGCA
Organism: Bombycilla garrulus; assembly: GCA_013400315.1. Classification (NCBI taxonomy): domain Eukaryota; kingdom Metazoa; phylum Chordata; class Aves; order Passeriformes; family Bombycillidae; genus Bombycilla; species Bombycilla garrulus. Next base: position 1,010,237 of record VXBU01003114.1, on the reverse strand, counting down.
AACAGCTTTATCTCCATATCAGCCTCTGCAGGTGTAAAGGGTGTTACTGTCCCACTGGATGGCATGAAACCCACGAGTGGTTCAAGGCACTACAGTCGCTCAGTGATGAGCCTCACAGTACACACACAGCCAAATAACACCGGGTTTTGACCAGACAGGTAAGCTCAAAATGAAGAGAAGCATGTCAGAATAGCAGACGAGGGGTGGAAACCCTAGTCTCAAGCAGAGCATCCTCTCTCCTTGCTAATATTCAACCAAGACACTAGGTTTCACATCCAGCTTTCATCACCATAGCATCTGAGCAACTCGAGAATAATATCAGTTAATGAATATTACCTCACCCCCCCGGGATGCTCCGAGATGGAGCCGAAACCCAGGATAGATTAAATGACTCGCCCAAGGTCACAGGGGAAGTCTGCAGCACAGCCAGGAAATTAGCCCAGGTCCCCTGAGGCCCCACAACAGTCCTGCCAGCAATAAAGACACCCTTGCTCCCGAATTTTTAGTAGCACGTAGCTCAAATTGTCACCGCTAGAAATGCATCATGCTTACAAGTCATGAGCTCCACTGAGCAGTGGGAGGACAGGGATCAGCAGCAGGAAAAGCCAAAACAGAGGCTTCAAGGTCTGGGTGGGCTGTGGGGGACAGTCCTCCTGCTTGAGTTTCGATGGCCATAGTATTGCTCAGCCTGTGCTGGCAGAGATCAGCAAGACTGGCAGAAGCCCTCCAAAGCTCTGGACAAGAAAGGCAGCAGCCTGGGAAAAAAAACTGGTCTCAAATCAGCAAGTGATGGGACCAGGACCAGCTTTTCCAGTAGCAATGGTCCCTTCAGCACACTGCAGGGGCTTTGTTCTGTGTTACAGCAGGAGCAGAGGGATGGCACCAGGCTCTGATACCATTCTGCCAAGCCGCAGTGCTTTACCACCAGCACCTTTTCACCTCGATTTTTTTATCGAGCAGCCCACAGGTGTTTACTGGGCCTCTCCAACATGAACACAGCATAACTTTCACTGCTGGAGTCATGCCCCTGGTGCTGCAGCATTAGGAGCCAGATCTCCAGCTAACAACGGACCAACAACCCTGCTCCCTCTTCCAGACCTTTTTTTGTACATGCAGATCCCAGTTGCTGGTGCCCCCAGGTCTCAGGTAGTACCAGCACTCACTGCCGGGGTGACAGATCTGCCACCAGCCAGAGCTGCCACTGAAGGCATTCATATGGGACTTCAGGGCACCCACATGATCCCGTGACCCCAGTTAGGCTCATGCTGGCTGTGGGCACTGTGGCTAATGAGCAGGCTGCATGCTGGCCTCCCCAAGCCAGAGCCCACCCTGACACAAAGGGGTTGATCGGTGGCACAGGTGACAAACACCATTATTCCTCCACATTCAGTCTAAAGAAAAGGGTGAGATGCTCTGAAGCAAGGGGAGAGAGAGATTTTGTCAGTGGGTGATATTTGATGCTGGGGCGACCTGATACCTTCTGTGGAAAAACACTTGTGCTCCTCAGAAAATACCCTCTCCTGCACAAGCTGCACTGCAAATCCCTGGCAGCCTTCCCTGCCTCCACTGCAAGCTCTTTCCAGGTGCCCACACACCCCATAACTCCGGCCAGGAAACGCTCCTGAAGCAGCAGGAACAGGGAGAGCCCCAGTGCTGTCATCTGGAGCACAGCTAACACAGAGGTGTGAAATGCAACTAAGTCCCCCTTTGCCCACACACCAGCCACCAGCCCTTCCCTCTGCTGTCACCTCGGCATCTCCCTGCTCCTTCCAGTAGCTGTGTAATGAGAAACCAGGCAGCAAAGCAAAGAGCATCTTTATTTACTACCCAGTGCTGCAGTTTCTCTCCAGCTTGATGGAGCTGCAACCCAACCCCGTAAGCCCTTCCCTCTCCCTATGGCCCTACTGACTCTGCTAATGGAAAGCCCCCAGACTTCATACAAAGGCTACAGAGGCTCCCAGGGTGCCATCACTGGCTCAACATGTCCCCATAACCTTTCAGTGGACCCTTCCCTCCCTCAGAAGCTGGGATGAGCAGACCCATGCAGGAGAGCTCACCATGGCTGCCAGAGCAAGTGCTGCTCCCCAGAACAGGGTGTCATGGCACAGCTGGGTACCTGCAGCCCACAACCTGGTTGGTAAAAGCACCGTGCCAGCTGCACAGGTTGCAGGAACTGAATGGCTGCTCAGCATGATGAGTCTAAATCCTGTGAACACCTCCAAGACTTCATTCTCCACTGGAAACATGGGACAGCAAGCTTTTGGTTTGTAGTCCCAAGCTCTAGGACAGGCATGGTCCCCTCAGCTGTTGAACAGGAGCAATTTCACACCAGTGGTTGGGAAAACCTTCATATTTTATTAGAAAGTGTCTCTTACATGAAATGGAACAGGAATAAGGCAGCAGGAGGGAAGTGGGCCACTTCCCAAAAGGACAAGGTCCTGTCTCTGCTAGAAGAGAGGCCACAGCTACCACTGTCCCATTCTTGCCAAAGCAGGTCCAATCAGCCATGCTGACTGCTGTGGTTCGAGTGCCCAGGTAGAGCTCAAAGGCTTTAGGATGAAGTGGGAATGGCAGCGTGAGACGTGCTAGATGCCCAAGAACCTCAGCACCAGATTCCTGCTAAGGAGGGCCTGGACCCCACACAGTATGCAAGCGGGTGATGCAAGAGGAATTTCTTGGTTGCACAGGTGACCTGTACCATCCTGGGAATCACACCTGAAGCTCCTGCGAATAACCCACATCTGAAGCAGCATTATCAGTGCAAAACAGGCTCAGACAAGGTATCAGCACACACTGCTGGCCTCTCCCTCCCTGGAGAGGATCTGCTTTGCTCTCCATCCTTCATGCCCCTCTCATGCCTTTCCCAGCATCCCCAGCACCCCACACAAAGCCAGGCTGCCACTGGAACCAGCTCAAGCTGCCATGAGCAGGATGTTCCTGCCTTGAAACTCCTGTGTATTCCTGCCATGCAGCACAAGTCACTGCACCCCTGGCCAGAGACCCCAAAGACCTCCTGGCAGCCCCCAGCCAGCAGAGAGCCCAGCAGAGAGGGTTCTCTCTGAGTGGCTGTGGTGTGCTGGGAGTGAGCCCGAGGGCAGGTCTGCAGTGGAGTCACCCTCCCACCCGAGACTGTTAAAGGATTTTTTCAGGATCTGCTGCTGAATCAGCTGGATCGACAGTTTCTGTCCAGCTGCTGGGGAGTCGGGGGCCAAGAGGCCACAATGTGCTAAAAGGCCCAGTTGCCAAGTCTCAGAGTACAGCTCAGGCATCCCTTGCATCCAGGCTTGTGCTGAGCAAACCAAACCATGATGCCTCTTGGGCAACAAATATCTCCCCAAAAACAGAGACAAAACCTCCTGTCTGACCTAATTCCTTCTTCAGTCTGGCCTTCATTGCAATTTAATATGAACAGAACAACGTAGGAGGGAATTGACAGATGGCCCAGTCTGTAAAATTTGGATTTGGACAGCAAAAAGAAAAAAAAAAAATCTTGTTTCTTTGAGGAGCAGTGCAGCGTTTAAAAGGGAGCATGGCAAAAGAAAAGTCCTCAGCCCAAACCCAGTGGCAGGTGCCAGAGGGGAAAACCCGTTTACCCATCCCAGCATCCCTCACACTCAACCCCTTAAAAAAAAAATTTAAAAATGGGCAGACTGATGTTTTGCTACTCTGATGACTGCCTGTGAGAGATGCTGAACATCTGCCTCTCTGCATTACTCCTCTCCGGGGACAGCCCCAGGAGAGTGGGGAGCTGACCTGGTTCTGAGCACAGCAATCCCAAAGGAGCAGGATGTGGGCATGTGCCAACCTCACAAGTGCCAAGTGAACGCCGCCCCTGCCCACAGGGCAACCCAACCTCACACAGGGCACCGGGCCATGATGCCCCAAGGTGCCAAGGAGCAAAGGGATAATGGAAGCCAGTGTGAGAGGCAGGTGCCTTGGCAGATGAAAACCGCCCAGGAGCCGCATCTTGGGCAGAGGCACGGGGATGAGGTGCCCAGCAGTACCTGAAGGCAGAGGAATCACCTCATGCCATGTCACAGAAGAGCCTCTCTCTTCATCTGAAAGAGAGACTTCCAGCCACCCACAGCTTGGAAGAAGCAAGCTTCAAAACACAAAACTTTTGACCGCAGAGTTGTCAGGCAAATAGAAACGACTCAGGAGGACCAGGGGTTTTGCTGTTTAGCTCAGGCTTGAAAAAAATAAAATACTTTCTGATTCTTGGCACCTGGCTCGCATGACATTCGTATGGCTGAGGCTGGCAATACGGCTGCTATTTTTAGCCCTCACTTTTTTTGTCTTCACTGCTCATCCCCATGAGCAGCCCACTCGGCCCCACACCAGGGGTCACCTTTCTGCCTTCCATCCCATGAGCCTGGAGAGGCACCTGCCTCCTCTGCCTGCGGGACAGGGGCCTGGGCAGGCAGGGCAGCACTGCCCGCTCCCCATGTCTATATGTGCTGCAGGAGAACTACTGTGGAAAAATCAAGCTGAAAAAGGTGAATGGGGTATTCAGTACCATTTACTCACCCCACTGGGGAGTAAGAGTGTATTGCACAAATTTTGGTATGCAGCCCAGAAATATTTGATTTATTGTACGAAGAAAAAAAAAAAGGAAATGCAATCTTGCTTAACTCTTCTAAAGACAGCTGGCAGGACCCAGTGAAGGGATTTAAGTCCGTTTTAGTAGCCTCACTTAACTCCTTTCTTTATTGTTCCTCTCTCCTTTCTGCATTCCCTTCCAAAACCTGGAGTATATCAGGGAAAGTTAACAGCAAGTTAAGCTGTTAAATCAGGAACTGTGGTGACTGGAGTCTACTGGCAAGTGATATTCCCACAACACGTTGAACTTGCTTTATGTCTTGGCAAAGCAGCTTTAACCCTTTCAGAGCCGGGCTGTAACACCAGGGCAGACTTCCTCCCCTGGTGCCCCCCACGGCTCCTGACCCCTCACACAGCCATGCCGAGGGAGGCCGATATCGCTTTCCCCGCTAAGACACTCATCAGCTTTTAAAAGCAAAGACAATCCGAAGAAGCATCGGAGAGGTCAGCCCCAGGACATGAGCTGGGAGAGGGTGGGCTGCTTACAGTGCTCGTATGCACTGCTGGAAACACACCAACTCCTCGGTCCCTCTAAAAATAAGACCTCACCTGCTGTGTTTGCTTTATTTAAAAAAAGAAAAGTACAGAAATGCTTTTCTCTGGAGCTCTGTGAGGCGAGCTGGGCTCGTGCTGAAGCCTATAGGAATCAAGGGGAAGACGTGCACTGACAACTCCGGGTTGAGTGGTCAAAGCAGCAGCCCTCCAGCCAGGCTGAAAAAAAGATCACCTGTCAGAAAGAGCGCTGGGACACACACGCAGACACATTTTGGCTCTCAAATTTCACGCAGCGGTGGGAGGGGACCCGCGGTGTCACATCTTTTATCCCTTAATGAATTTTCACAGGAGCTGGGATAGCCCCTTTGAAAGGCTGAGTGAACTTGTGTGGGTGTCAACAACACGGAGCAAGATTTACAGCTCTGACCCATTCACCCCCACCAAAATTGTCAAGTTGGGTCCAAAACAGCACAGTGGAACTCAAATCAGAAGTGTCAGTCTGTTTTATACCTCCAGATGTCCTTAGCACAAAGTCATCCTTAACAAAACCCCACGACCCAGGCTCCTCAACTCCACTCTAAATCAAAGCAAGAGGAGGAATAAAAATCACAACACGTTCAACCCTGCAAAGTA
>VXBU01003114.1:956411-1003316 GCA_013400315.1 Bombycilla garrulus | reverse complement strand
TTTTTTCCTTTTTCCTTTTTCTTCCCTTTTCTTTCTCTCCTGCTTTGGCTGCCCCTTGGGTGGCTCTCACTTTTTGTGTTTACTGAGTGCGTCCCCTTGGTGCGGGCGAAGGGGCCGGCTGCCTCGCTGCCCGCTGCTCCCGGCTGCTGCCCCACGAGCAAGGAGACAAGCACGGCGCTTCGGCTTTTATACCTTTTATACCCCCCCCCAATGGGCATGCTCTCCCGGCGAGCACCAGCCCGGCCACGCAGCCAATAATGTTGCAGAGCGGTCTAACCCCCTCTCTTCCCTCCCTCCCTTCCTTTCTTCCCTCCTTCTCCCTCGTAACCCTCCGGAGTCCAGCTCGGGAGGGAAGAGGGGACAGAAAGTTTCTGCCGCACGGGTTCTTTTGCGTGCTGCTACCCGGCGTGGGAGCTTTACCCCTTCTGCCGGCCCCGGGCGGGAGGGGGGCTCCGCGCATCCGCGGCCTCCCCGCAGGTGAGGGGAAGAGCTGTGGATCCACACCCCGACCCCCTGCCCAAAATACCGGGGGACACCCCTTGAGCGCTCTCGCTGCGAGGTGGAGAGCCCCGAGTCCCGGCGGGGTGGGAGAGGGGAGATCGCCCAGTCCGCGCTCTCCCGGGCCCTCCTGTAGGTGCACACGGGCACAGGTGTCCGCGCCGGCCGCCGAACAGCTCGGAGGAGCTCCCCGGCAAAGGCACGGGCATTGCCGCCCGGCCGTGCCTGCCCCGCGGCGGGCAGCGAGCCCCGCGGCCACCCTGCGTGTCCGTGCGGACAACATGGACGCTGCCCCTCCGCACCCGGATCCTGCACCTCGCAGAGCACCTTCCCGCTGCGGTTCCCGCTGGCTGGGTCGCCTCTGCTTCCCGCCGGCTCCTGCGGGCGAGCACTGCTGCCTGTAAAGCAAAGGGACTTTTCCCAGGCTTTGCCGTGCGTGTGCAGCAGCGCGGGCAGAACGCGCTCCCGCTGCTCCGCGCTGCTGCACGGCAGGCACGGCACAGGGCTGCATCGGCCGGCACTCGCCCGCTCCCCAGCATCTGCCTCCCGAGTCTGGCCCGGGGAAGGAAGCCCGCTGGCTTTCGGAGGCAGCTCCCAGGCAGCCTCGCCGCTGCCCCGGAGGGTGCCCCTCTGCAGAGGCACGCGTATCGTGCTGCGCCACAGGCGCGTTCCCTTGCTGGAGCAGAGAGGAGCAGGGCTACCTGAGACCTCAGAGGCAGGTTGGCCCACCTCAGGTAGCGCCTGCCGTAGCTGGGGGTGCGAAAGGGCAAGGATGCAGCAGTCCTCACCCCGGCCTGCAATAAATACACCTTATTTTTTTTTTGCGTTTTTCGAATTTGTACTTTATTTTTCCCCCCAAGGATGGGAGGTTTGGTGCATCTTTCAGCAGTTGGAATTGCCCTGACCGTGCCCAAGAAAAGGTGGGCAGGATAATCCTTTCTCACTAGGCTTTGGGCATCCTTTCCTTTCCCCTCTAACATCCTTCTGCTTGCTGTGCTGTCCTCTGGGATGTGTCGCTGCACATCACACCCAGCACTCCTGGTGTCAGGGCTGTTGGCTGCAACCGAAACATCGGCACATCTGGGAGACGCTGAGGAAGCAGCTCCGTGCACATCAGACTCCACCACAGGCAGCAGTTCTCAGCTCCTGCACTGGTATTTAAACATCTGAAGAAGTGACCTGGACACCTCTGGCCAGTCAACGAGACTGAGCATCTGTCGGCATGTGCCAGGGCTCCAGATTTCTCCTTACCTTGGGCTTTTGGAGTTTCTCCTAGATGCCCAGGACCTACCAAATCCGAGTTGTGGGTCCTCGCAAACTGCTCGGCAGAGGTGGTCTTAACAAAGAGCGAGCCACCTTTCCTCCTTGCAAAAGCGGAACCCCATCAAAGGGAAGGACCCAACCTTGGCAGGGGGGTCAGCAGGGCTGTAAGCTACTGCTAATAGCTGGAGGAGCCCAGCTCCCTTCCCCCAGCTCGCCACAAGGACCTCCTGAGAGTAGACAAAAGAAAGCTTGGGGGGTTAATCTCCCTGAGAAAAACAAGTGATTTTCCAGTAAACAACTGCAATAGCAAACAATGGGGGTGAAAAATAGCTATCATAAAAAAGTCGGTTTGGAGGAAGAGGCGACCCAGTAAGAGAGGTGTCCTTTGGCTGGGAGGAAAAACACGGCAGCAGTTTGATGAAGATTCAGCAGCAGCAGCAGCAGCCACAGCAAAATAAACCCCACAAGTTGCCACTGGATCTACTTGTGTTTGTGCCTTTTGATCTTTTAATTGCTTCTTAGTTATCCTTCAGTGCAAATAAATAGTGCATTGTGTCAAGAAAGAGGAGGGGGGCGGGGAAGGGAAGAAAGAGACACAAAAGAAAGAGCTGTCGCCCAGAAGAGAAAAGGAACAGGTTCTTTTCCTCCACCTTTAAAGGAGTGAATATATCTGTATTGGGGGGAGGAAGGGGATAGGCTTAGAAATCAAAGCGAAATTGGAGAGAAGCACATTAAGCCTCGGGCATCCTTACAGTAGGAAGAAAAGAGTGAGGTGGTAAAACCCTTGGGGAGTTTATTCGGTGAGTTATGAGAGGATCCACGAGTGTAATATTGTTAAAGGTCAGCCGAAACCTAATTTAAACTAGGGATGTGTGACCTCCGCCCTTCATTTAATACAGTCATAAGGAACATTACACTGCAGATAGCTGGAACAATAGCTGCCTCCACCCCAAACTCCAGCCCTTGGCATTGCCTGCGAGGAGGACCAGCAAGGGGGAGCAGGAGAAGGACCAGTAAAGCCAAGGACACAGCAAACCTGGAGAGAGGGAGGCAGAAAGAGAGGGATAGGAAGGCCTCTAGGGCACAGCACTAACCACCAAGGGTCTTGCAAAATCCCAGGAAGCATTTTGGTTTGAAAGTGGATGGGGCTGCAGCAAAGCATCACCTTAAAACATTGAAAATACAGTTAAAATAAACCACTGCCTCTTGCATTTGTCTGACCTCCGTGGTCATCAGCGCAGTGCGGGACAGAAATTACAGTTGTGGGTTCCCATGAAATTTGCAAGGAGCGAGGACAGGGTTCACAAAGCAAAGTCAACCTAAGTAAGCTGAAACTAAGTGAAGCTAAAGTGGGAGCTGGAATAAAAGCAATATCTGAAAGGTGCCCTGAAACCACCAGGGGATGTCAGGGACTCCTCAGCACAGTGAAAACCTCTGCTGCTGCAGCGGCTCAGAAGCGTTGGGGCAGACTGCAAAGCCTCCTGGCTGCACTGCCCATCTGAGCTGATCAAAGCCTCTCGTGGGTGGCCACCAACACGTGGCGTTGGGCCAGAAAGCTTTCCAGGGAAAGGGGGAAGAACCGGAAAGCTTGGGCCAGCCTGGACCTTGCAGACAGGGATGTGAGCTTCAGCAAAGGCAGAGGAATGTAAATAACTGCAGAAATGCAGTGGTCCTGGGCCAGGATGGATGTTAGAGATGCTGCTAGGGAGGTGAGCAAAGCAGATACCTTCAGGGAAGGGAACATTTATGTGACTTTTCCCTTCCTCTCCCACCTAGAATCCAAAGAGAAAAGAAGTCACGTAATCCCAGCCCAACCAAGACACCCTGTGATGCTCATTTCACAATTACAGCCCAAATGACAAGGTGGGCAGAGTAGGGATTTGCGGTGTGTGGTTCAAGTGCTGTGCCTGCAGCACTACAAAGATCCCCCAGTTTTGTATTCCCATATGTCCCCCTAAATTCTCCGATGTGAAGAGTGGGGACAGCCAGGAGGAACCAGACTGCTTTACTGACATACCCCACAGGTCTGGGTTGAGATGTCCAAGATGAGCCGAAGGGACAGTGAGTGTGGGCTGTGGGTCACTGAGGACTAGAAGAAGTCATCTGTGGTGAGACTGGAGAGGGGTTAGCCAGGGTCCTACGTGCAGCTGTTTAATGGCTGAGGAGTAACCGCACTTGGCCCACAGCATCTTTCAGTGGCTTTAAGAAAGTGATACCTTTTGCTTTGTACAATGCAGGAACCTGACAATAACACTGTGTCCTTGCCTGCTGAGATATATTGATCCTGGGGCACACTAAACTCTTGGAACGGGAAAGATTCACTGACAAAGGCGGATGTGATGTATGGAAGGTCCCTGCAAAAAAATTGAAGTCAAAGAACTAAGAGTGAGATAAATAATTCACCTGGGGCCCCTGGTCAACAAGGAACAAAAAAAGTGGAAGCTGGGCAGGTCTGCTTTAGGACTCCTGTCACCCCAGGTAGCAAGAACATCTTGAGGCCGTGCTCCCAGCCCAGAGGGTTTCTGCTGCAGGATAGCTTTATGGGCAGTGAAAAAGCCAGTTGCCCTTGGGCATCAGCAGAGCACCTTTTTTTGGCACATTCAGACAGAAAGAGGGAGTCTTATGTCAACTCCTACCCAGATGTACTGATGTCTTGGAGCACTTACTGCACTAAAGTATTCAGGAGAGGTATTGGCATTTGCTTCCTAAGGACCCAGAGGTTGCTGAGGAAAGCAAAAATGAAGTTATTCCACCGTAAGTTATTGCACCATGCCAGAGGAATTTGTGACAGTGGTAAAAGGCACTGTCAGTGAGAACAGGGTAGTGTATTCACCCCTGTTTTAATGGAGGACAAACTATGCATTTTTTTTTATGGGCTGGACAGACTTGATATTCCTGTAATGTCTTCTAAAATTCAATGTCCCCAGTGGCAAGAGAAAAGCTCCAGTTTGAGCAGCCCCACAGGGCTCAAGAGGCTGTGGGAAGGAACATGTGGGGTAGAGAGGTGCTCCTGTGGCCAGGTGTGAGGGAGGAATTGAAAAAGCACAAATGATGCTCAGTGAGTGCAGCTTGGAGGGTCTGTTTGTTGGGACGCTGTCTGCAGCGAGGCCCAAAACAAAAAGACAAGGGATGCCCGGGTCAGATGATCCCAGAAAGGGAGAAAATTGTCTCCTTTCTCCTCACCACCTGTGGAATAGCAAACATCTCTTGGTTATCCTTGGTTGCCAAGGAGGACCCCAGCTCAGCTGACAGCTTCTCAAAAGGAATTTCCAAGAAGGGTAGAGTAGGGTAAAAAATGGGAAATGCCTGCCCTTTCCCCAGCTACTTTTCATTGCAGAGGGAGCCCAGAAGGCTCCAAGTTTTGTCTGATTATTTGTGTCAAAAATGTGCAACAAACAGAGTAACAGAGAAGTAAGATGTGTCTGTGCCTATATTAACAGCTAAGCACATCACCATTTCCTGTTTTCCTTTTTTTTAAAAAAGTATTGCCATCAAAATACCCATTGGAATGTCATGGGGAAGAAGTAGTCCAAGATTGTTTAATGACCAATAAAAGCTGTAGCAGGTACAATTAGTTCTTCCAAGCACTAGGGGATAAAGTTGGCTCTTTACAGCATTGTACAATTATGGGTCTGTCTTAGAGAGACAAGCTCAGAGTCAAAACATCCTGCAAATGAAAAATGTTACAGGAGATGGCAGGAAACCCTTTGGACTAGAAGTTCTTTGGGGGGAAGACTGTGACCCATTGCTGTGTCCCTGCAGGGACGGCCTGATGAGAATGTTCTGGGAAGGCAGCACTCGTAGGAGGCATCCCTGTGTTTCCCAGGGAGGAGCTGAGCAGTGGGAAGGTGGTGTGCAGGGATGCCACTTGCCTCTGAGCAGTAATACGCCATGTCCTCTCAGGGTGCCTGTGTCTCATCTTCCAGCAAGGCACCCTCATACACAGCACTTTGCTCTGTTTGTTCTTGGAAAACTCAGGGATCAGCCTTAAAAATCTTTTATCCTGCTCACAGGAGTATCAGTATGAACTGGTCGGTCCGGCTGCACATTGCTGGATTCAGGACAGAAAACACGTGAGCTTTTAGTAAGGTCTTTCCCAAAAAATGAGACACCAGCAGCTGTTTCTGAGATCCTCTCCAGCAGCTCCAATAGAACTGGGTGGCCAGTGGCAATGCCAGTGATGGGCTATGCCAGAGGTGATTGCAGTCCTTATCTGCAGCAGCCTTCCCTTGGTGCAGCTTCTTGAAGACCTTTCCCTTGGCTCCATTGTTCAGCCGGCTCAGAAGAGCTGCCCAGGTGATCAGGGCTGGAAACCCCTCTGCCCCTAGGGATGCAGCTCATGCATTTCAGATGCACGCTTGGGATGTGCATGGTTTGAGCACCCTTTCAATACTCTGCAGAAAATCAGACACAAGACCCACCTGCAAAACATGGGATGGGTTATTTTTCCAAGTGCCCAGGGGAGCTGATGGCATGGAGCACAGAGGGTGATGCATTTTAGACAATGTATGTGGGGCCCTTATTTGCCGCAGAGAGGTGGAGTGGTGCAGATATGTCTCTGTTGTGTAATTAATGGCTTTGAAAAAAAAATCCCGAGCCTGTTGGCTAAGCCCAAATACCTCTGAGGGGTTCTGGAATCCCAGCTATGTATCTTTCAGGCGTTTCTTCCTTTTTTTTTTTTTTTTTTTTTTTTTTTTTTTCCTTTCTTTTTGCATTGCTTCTCTGCTTCAGTGCTGGTCTTTGTTAGCAGTTCTCATTGTCTTCAGTCAGAGGGCTGGGTGGCAGCATCTCCTCCAGGCCAGGGCTTCACACCTTATCAGGGATCACTTCTTCAGGCCAGGGCTTTTTTGGGCAGGATAAATGTGCTGCCAGGCCTAGCAACTGATGCCCTCATGTCTGAGCTGAGCAGTGAAGACCCCAAAGTAGGCTGTGGGGCTGGGGTCCCATGGGCAGGTGGTTGTGGGCATGGGGACAAGGGCCAGCATGGGGCTCCTACAGAGCCTTCCTCTGCCACTGCATTCACATATCACCTTGGGCAAGCCACTGAATTTCTCTCTGGTTTTCATTCCCATGCACCAGTTCACGACAGGGATAAGTCTGTCTGTCCCCTGTTGGCTTGTTGCCTTTGGGGCTGGGACTACCAGCACCTACAGCTGGCAGGGGCTGTACGGGAGTTTGCAATACATTACACCCTCACCTCATTCGATTCCTGATGCAGGAGACACAGGGACTCCCCGTGCCCACCCATGCTGCCAGCGTCCCCTCCGGACCACACTGCCCTTGCCCTGGGTGATGGATGCCCATTGGGGAAGGGGGAGGTATGGACAATTTGTTTTTTCGCTTAAACAGAACTCTCTCTCATAATCACAGTGAAGGAGGGGAGGCAACAGCCCTTGGCAAAGCAACTCACACTAAGTGCACTTCACTAGAAATGTTTATATTCTGCTGCTGAAAAATTCACTGAGCGTGGCAACAGTGTGGTGTGATGCTGGCAGAGCCAAGCTGGGTATTGTGCCCCGAGCCAGGTCCCAGCCAGGGTGGGCCTGGGGATGTCACCAGCTCATAGCTCTTTCACCTTCAAGGACAGGTGTATAGCTGGGGTTGGCAACTCTGAGTAGTGCCATAGGGCAAGTAGGTATAACACAATCCCGTGTGATGGGGAGGAGGGCTTTTTATGGTGCCAGGTGTGTTTCAGAAAGGCCCTGGTGAGAGAAGCACGGATTTTCTGAAGATCCCAGCCGTTCTGGAGCAGGAGACCTCACACAGGGTAGGACCCTTGAGACTGGTAAACTAATTAGTAATTGCTCGGAAGGTAACCCTCCCCAAAAAGCCATGCATGTAAGCTTTTCAAAACAGCAGGTGGTATGCTTGCGTAGCACGTGCAGGCCTGTGTGTGTGTGTCTGTGTGTGTGTCTGTGTGTCTGTGTGTCCAAATGTATTTTTGGGCTGAGGGGGAAGTGAGTGCTTGTCTGAGTAGGTAGAGCTAAATGGCAGGTGATTCAGATGCTACCCCCTATTTCCAGCACCACTCAGGTGGTGTCACTTGAGTCCCCATGAGCCAGAGATACCAGGCTCCAGAGGGGCTCTCTGTGAAGCCAACATACAAAGGGTTAACTGAATTCCCGAGGCAGGTGGGAGCTCAAGTCAGACTGGGTGATATCGCAGACATGTTATTTGAAAAGCTAAGAAATTGTGGAATTCCTCACCTAATCCAACTTCCCCACAGTTTAAAGAAAACTGTAGTGAAAGATACCACCACAGCTGAAGGAGACCCCCCACGAATGTTTCCCTGCATAATCCACGTGTGGATAATTGGCCCCGTCAGCCACCTCCCGTGGCACTGGGATTCTAACCTTGGTGTGTGTGTTCCTGGCGGAGCTCATGGGGTGCACACCCTCAGTGCCTTGACCTGTACGAGCTGGAGGTGACTGCCTGCCTGCCTGCCTGTGACGCTGTTTGAGTGCCAGGCCCTCCGCAGCCCTGTGGCAGCCCCTCTGTCTTTATCTGAGCCGATTGCAGGGACGTGCTGCTGAGGCAGTGGTAACAGACAGTAATTAAAACACCTGCATGAGCAAATATTCAATGAGACAAAACAAAACTTAATAGAAATAATGCTTTTGACTTCAGCTGGTCCCACTTTAACAATCCCTGAGGCATCCCTGATTATGAGAGGCGGCTGTAGTGAGCCCTTGTAGCTATACAAATACCTGGACATATTTAATGATCAGCAAGTGCAATGATAATGATGGAAATTGTGTCCCTATTCCAAATCTGCCCACCTCTCCTCCCTTCATTCCTCCAGGTGGGTCTCTTGCTGAGCCATCTCAGCCCACCAGGTAGATCTTCATGCCGAAGAAATTTTTGTTTTGCCTGAAAGTAAATTGCAGAGATTTTTGTTTAGATTTTTTTTTGCATTAAAGGCAACCATTTCAAATATGTAGAGATCACACGGGTGTTTTTTAGTCAAAACAAGCACAGTAACCACAAGAGGTGCCAGACTGGAACAATCTCTTCTCCACGAACCTAATCCAAAGCGGAAAAAAAATAAAAAGATGTTTTCCAGAGATAGAACAAATTCCTTTGTCTCTACATGTGATACAAGGAGGGAGAAAAATCCTGCAATGGATAGCAGGCATCTCCTTTCCTTTTAGAGGAAAGTTGCTCTCCCTTCAAGAAACCTCAGTGTCCGAGGTGGGGAATTATTTCAGGCCAGACCTGGGTCCCACTCGGGGCTCCTGTCACTGGAGATGATGAGTGCCTGCCGCTGCTGATTCCTATGAGCTGCTTCAGTATCCCTTTTTGGGGAACCTCACTGTTTCCACTGAGTCAGCCCAGGGTCTTCGGGCTCATTTGGGCAGGCTGAGTACTACCCTCGCTCACTAATTAACTTACATGAGCATCATCTTGTATGTGTCTGAGTCACTGGGGTGTTTCAACAGCTCCCATGACAATCCATTGAGACCCCACTCTCGCAGGGCAGGAGGTCCTGCCTGCCCTAACCAGAGCTGTCTTGGGGAGGGCCGTGTCTCTGGGGATGCCTCACTGATCCCCCCACACGCAGCAGTGCGGTTGGGGTGCGAACCCGCTCCGGTGGCTGATGCTTCGCGGCCGCTTTCTCCCGCCCACCGCCGCCCTCGCCGTTCCCAGAGACCCACATGAGAGCAGTAATAGCACTGTCGGGGTATACAAAGTAAAAGATGACTCACTGCTAAGCCTTTGCTCCCACCTTCGGGAGGCAACCAGATAGGGAGTAATCTCCTGGGGAAGGGGGGTGGAATTTAAGTCAGACTGATTTTTTTTTTTTTCCTGAAAACCTTTCATTTAGTCTAAACAACCAGCTCGGGATGTTGGCACTTGGCTTTTAAATTAAGCATGCTTTTCTGGGCATGATTATGCCAGGATGGCAATGGCTGGAGCCAGGTTCTGGTCATCAGAGTGGAAACAGCCCCAGATCCCTGCAATAAAATGGAAAACAACCCTTGAGCTTCAGTAACTGCTCTGAAGGGTCTGCCCTGGCTGATGGGTAACTCAGGGAATGGTTTTAATTTGCAAGTGGGCTACATGACCTGCACAAGGCCACCGAGAAAGCTGGGGCTTAGGAAGTCACTTCCACCATGCTTGGAAGGCTTTGTTTTGGCAGTGGTTCCCATCTTCTGGGCCACTCTTATCCCTGCCACTACCACATGGCCTCTGGTTACCAACATGCCAGCCTCTATGTCCTACCTCTCTCTGCCCACTGGTTTCCAGCGCCAGGATTGACCCTGTGGTGCTTTTGCAACACCATCTGATGGGGGCAAGAATCTCCTGAAGTCTTAAGCCCAGACAGTGAGTGGAGCTCCCTTGCAGGCAGCAGAATCTCTGTGTCCCAAATCCAGCTGCTCCAGGCACAGAATTAGCTGTGGGGTGGGAGGTGGAGGCACAGGAGGCTGCAAGAGCCAAACGCAGTGGGCCACAGGGTGTGGGCACTTGACTTGGTTCAACCTGGCTGTGCTCTAGCTGGCTCCAACATTCAATACCTGCCTGAGGAGACACTGCTGACACACATTTACCCACATTTACCCTGTGGGATGGAGTCTTCTCCTGCTTCTGCACCAGCCATCAGGTGTTGTCACAAAGGGGATTTGCAGCAGCACATGTGGAGGATATTACTGACTAAGACTGATTTTAGAGAGCTGCTCATATCATATCATATGGATTTGCTGACAGCTTGGTTGCTCTTGCTGATTTTGAGTTAATCATAATAAAATTCTAAATTAATCACTGCTTGATCCATTTTGCATTGCCTTTTCTCCCTGTTCCCCCATTGAACCTATCACAGGATTGGCCCTTCCGTCTTCATGAGTGCTTCCCAGTCCCGGTTTGCTGTGAAAGAGACAGGCTCCGCTTTTGAAGGAGTCATCCACATCACAAGCAAGTGCTGTCTTTCCTCTCAGATTTATTTTGAGTAACTAGAAGCTGGAAACACCAGGCTGTCTTGAGTCAAGGCATCACCTAAAAGCTGGGACCAGCTCACAGCACAGTTCATCACCTGTGGGACAGACAGTGTCTTCTGCTGCAAAGCTGCATGAGATTTCTCCTGATCAGGGAGGAAGATTGAATTGGAAAGCAACTGCAGGTAGGAGGGAACATTTCCTTCCCATGGATTTGTTCTTCTCATTTGATCCTGGTTTTGAGAAGGGAAGAGTAAGATTAACAGGCTGCCTGGGCTGGTGGCAGGGTTCACTGCCACATCTCAGCTGTAACAGGGTATGGCTGCAAAAGGGAGGGGTTTCAAGCAGAGACTTTCTCTGGCCTTGACTCTGTTCCACTGAACATGTGTCATCTTCCATTGATTCAAACCCTACAAATCTTTTCTGTTGATAGCTGGACTATCCCTCCGAGTAGTTGCCCCTTGCCCACCAAACACCACTCCAGTCCAGATGGGCTTAACTTCACTTCTAGACATTAAATCTCAGAAGGCATTTAACCACTGTTCACTATCAGGACTTTTCTCGGAACCACTATCTTGTTTGCCACCAAGTCTCTCTCAACTTTTTTTTTTATTTTTTCAGATATGTAGAGCAAGTTTCCTTGCTCTCCAGTAGAAAAGCAGGTTTCAGGCAGGTCAGATCATTCCTGCTGCTCTTTTCTGCTTCTTCCCCCAGCTCCCAGGCCCCTTTCATCCCTGATGTATTTAGTGGTGAAAATGTGTCCCATTGTTTTTTATCAGGCTTGCGGTAGGATTTGCATGCAGTGTTAATCAGCCCGCGGTGGTGCTCACCATGCACAACACCTTCCCAACGCTCTGTGCTAGGCTTTCCCCACTTAAACCTCACCCTGCAAGTGATTTAATGGCATTTATCTCATCCACATCAGAATCCTCTCATGGGCTTGTCCTAACACAATCCAGAGACACCTGACTTCGTTACATTGCTTTTAGTTATTGATCTGCTTAGAGACAAAATTGCCCATTGGTGCCTGAAACGTCTTCATTTAAAAATCTGGGGAATCCACACAGTTAGGAGAGGGCCAGGCATGAGTCTTTGATTTGGGAAACTAATTATATATCTAATACTGTTTGTGAGGGGAGACCCCTTGCCACCACTGAGGCTTTTCATGGAGAATAATTTAGACTCTTTCAATAACATAAGAGACTGTTACAGATATTGCCAGATGTTAAGTCTTTAATTCACTAAAGTAATACAAATTGCTCTGTTTGGCCTAAAATCAGATGAGGATCTGCTTAAAATGTTCGTTTGGTGGGCAGAGCCAAGCCTAAGCTTCCCACAGACTGCCTCCTGATTCCAGCACCTAGGTGTGGCGCAAGGACAATTGCTTTGGAAATAAAATGCTATAGGGGTGATCCTTACTAATTGAGATGCAGCAATGACTTCATTTGGAAAGCCCAAAGCTAAGAGCCCAAAGCCGGCACTGAATGAATGGGGGGATTTCACCCGGCAGTTTAGAACAGGCTCTGCAAAATTCCTCAATCTAAGAGGCTCAAGCACATCTCTCACTGTGGATACTCATCTCTGGCTCATTCAGTACCCGAAGTTTCCAGGAGAGTTCATGGCAGATCCATTTCCCCATCCTCACAGCTGAGCATCACCAGGCTGACAGCTGAGCCAGGGAGAACCTTTGTTTCAGCAGCCCATCTCTCCCACCTTGGGTTTAGTATGTTTTCTCGGTCCTTCTCAAGCTGTCCCTGAGCATCCTGAAGCTCTGAGCACTCCCTCTGCTGGCTGCAGCATCATTTCATAACCCTCGTCAGGGCCTCATTCCCCGTGAGGATGGCCTGGCTGGGGTAATGGCTGTCCCCAACAGCAGAATAGCTTGTCAAAGCTGTGTCATGGCCAAGGATGAGGACCATGACCCCATAAAACGTGATGTGTGGGAGTGAGGGTTTGAGCACCAGCCCTATGGCAAAGCTGGGTGGGGAGATGTCCCAGTATGAAGCTTTAATGTTTCCACTCAGGCCTTCTCTCTATGCTCTGGCAGCCCTTCAGTGCTGGAGCAGCCACAAGAGCCCAGGGTGCTGTTGCACAGCATGGGTTCCTTGCAGCTGGACGTTATTGCAGACCTAAACCTTGGTCTGCTCAAAAAGGTGATTTGTGACTTGAAAACACAGGCCCATGCCACCCAAAATGGGTCATAGGTCCCTGCTACATCAGAGGAAATGTTGGGCAGAGTGCACGGAAAAGACACAGAAAGAGCGCACCCTGGACTGCAGGGTGACAATCTGGTACTGAGGGAGCCCTGGACTGCGAGAGCCAGGCTGAGTCCCAGCTCCAAGGAGGTTTAGAAAGGCAACCAAAACCTTCCTGGAAGGAATATGACCTTTAAACAAAGAGAAGAGAAGGAGCAGCATCCTCAGCCCAACCCACCATCACTGCAGGTCTCTGGCCATGCCAGGAGCGGCCTGTGGGTTGACAGGCAGTGTATTTTCCTTGCTCCAGCCATCTCCTTGCTGCCCCAGCTCTGCTGGTCCCATGGCTTTGGTAAAAAACCTTACTCCAGCATCACAGCTCCAGGGAGTTTTTCTCCAGCACAGTCTGTATTTATCAGTTTTTCTCCCCCATTTTTGCGAGTCCCCGCTGGCCGTTCCCCCCGTGCCCTGCCCTAGAAAGTGCTGCCCGGCAGCTGCAGGCAGAGGTGCGGGATCCAGTGATGGGCTGACCTGCGCTCCATCCCCTGGCAGCAGCTGGGACTGCAGGAGAAGGGAAAGCCGTCGCAGGAATCTGGCTTTAACAGATTCCCAGCATTTTTGTGTTGCCCTATTTCAGTGACAGAGCCACGGATAATTGCTTTGCTTTGAACAGATATATGAAACCTCGGGATTTTTTCCAGGTTGTGAGGACTGTGAAGCACAACAGGAGAGGATGACTTTCTCAGGAAAAGTTCAAGAAACTAAAACTGCACACAGGCTAAAGGGAGAAATAAGGATGTTAAAGTCTTTTTGGAGATGAGGGCAGTGATGTGAAGTTAGCAAGGTACAAGGCAACTGGCTTGGAAGTTGCTCCCAGTCCTGTGTTCTTAAGTGGGATGCACAGAGAAACGGGGCAGTCAAAGCAACAGCTCCACAGGGTGAGGAAAGGCAAGAATCTTGAGAATGACATCTGGGCTCTGTAGTCAAAACCATAAAGGAAAAATGGGCATGATGTCAGTGCTCGGTGCTGCTCACTATTCCTGGGGTGAGGTCAGGGATCTTACAGGGCAAAGGAGGAGGAGTGCTGGAGGAGTGCTTAACAAGAGGGACTTCAGCCTTTGGTGGTCCTCCCACGGGCTTAAGGCATAAGCCAGCCTGAGCCAGATGAACCCTGTGCACCCTGGGTGCGGGGGCTGAAGGGTGACCTCGGCCCCTCCCTGTCACGGCTCCCACACCTGAGAGAAGCACCCATGGTTTGCTGAGCTAAAACCATGGGTGGGAGCACAGGTCTGCACACTGAACATCTGCACCAGGGCTAGGACTGGGGTTTGGGTAGGGTAAGGGGCTAAAGCTGCCTGCCCTGCCACAGCATAGGGTCAGCAGGCCAGAAACATCACATTTGCAAGCCAGGGAGCCATGTGCTCCAGTGTGGAAAATGCATAGTGGTGCCTTCAGGCTTTCTTCCCTGGAGTTCCAGAAAAAGGGGAAAAGTACCTTTGTTCTCCTTCGTTCTCCTAAACCTGCCCACATTTCAATCAGAATTTCATGGGGGCAGGTTTTTTCTTTATTTAGGGTTGTAATTCATTATTTTGGGACAAGGTGCCAGCTTTTGGGAAAATGTGGCCAGGTTTAGGCTGCAGACATACTGAAAAAACAACTTCAGAAGCAGGGGAGAAACAGGCTGTGGTGTGCAACCTGGGCATGCTTTGACTAGGGCTTGGTCTTTTTCACTTGGTGATTTCTATTTCTTGCTACTGAAATCAATAGGAGCCCAGAGGCCAAGACAGCATTTATTTGGGAGAAGTTTTAAAAATCTCCTGAAAAGGAGGAAAAGCTTGAAATTCGGTGTGCAAGACCTGCTGGCTGGAAAGTCTGCAGAGCCAGGACCCTGCTGGGTCTCAGTCTCCAAAGTGGAGGAGGTTTCTGATAAGGGAAAAAAAGGTCAAATTTTTTTCCATTGAAACTTCCACAGAATGGTTTATCGTCAGTGTAGGGTGGGTGGTGTCATTTATATTTGATTTTCCGTTTTCTGATTAGAAAAGAGGAAGCTGCATTATTTTCTGACAAAAAGTTACATTTCAGAAGTTGGCAGTTATGTAAAACACCCCCACTGCCAAAATCCAGCATTACAAAGCCCAAACGACAACAACCTGGAAATTGAAAGCCAAATTTATTTCTGTTATCCATTTTCTTCCAAAATCTGAAAACGTTTGCAGGAAATTTTAGTGCAAGCAACCACATGCATTCTGGAGATCCTGGCAATCCTGGCATGTACCAGGCATGAAAAAATAGACAAATAAAGTGTTATTTTGGCTGTCTTTTTCAGCAACAGAACGGAGGTTGGAGGAGTTCAGGAGGCTTGTCCACCTTTTCTTGACAGTCCTGAAGGCGACTGAGAATGGAGGGAAAGGATTGAGGGATGGAGGGAAATGATCGAGGCTCAGATCATTTCCTTGTATGCTCCTACGGGCTTGCTTTGCTTCCCGTTATTGTCCAGGACCTCCTCCTGCCTGCTCTGCCCAACAGGACTGGGGGGCATGGGAGAGCCAGCCTGGCATTGGGCTTGGAAAAAACCAGCCTCCTTCCTCCCCACAGCATGCAGGAATAATTCAGCCAGAGACAATGTGCTGGCAGTGACTTTCCAGATCAATTTATAGCCTGACTTAAAGTTTTCTTCCTGCCCAGAAAGAAAGGAGAAGGAAAAAGGACTATTTTTGTTCAAGATAGGTGTCTTTGGTGAAGTTGGTCTAAATCAGAGTGAATTTGAGGTCTTAACACTGAATCTGCTCAGTGCATGCTTTCCAGCTCAAGTCATTGCTGTAAGTCTGTTATTAGGGATCACTCTGCAGATAAGGAGAGAAGCTGTAAGCAGGTTTAAAATTTCCTAAAATGCTGATAAGATGGTTAAAAAGAAATAAATTCCAGAATATAGTCTGACTGTTTCTTGAAGTGCATCTCTTAAATTCCCGGAGTAAGAGAGCTCTCTATCTGTGGTTTCCTGGAAAGGAAATAATACAGTCGGATTAGCTCCGGGAAAGTGGCAGCCTTCCCTTCCTCTCCAGATAAGCTGGAGCAGCAGAGCCCATCCAGCAACCTGGAGGACATGATCTGCCACCCAGCCACCAGGGACCCCAATGGGCAGTGCTCTGTAGAGGCTCCCCTCCATTCCCATTTCTGTGCACATCATTCCCCTTTCCTGGAAACCGTGGTGCTGCCCTTTTGGATGAGGGTTCATGCACGTGGCAGACAGGGGCAACTTTGCTCCTTTATTTTCTAGGCAGTGTTAACAACTCAGCAGCCCAAAGAATTTGCCTTGCAATCCCCTCTGCGGCTCAGCTTTCTATTCTCTATTCAAGCAGCATGAATGAACCGAAGCCTTTGTTTGCATTCTCTTCAAATTGCCCTCCACCACGAGCATGAGACCTTTGGAAGTTTGTTGCAGGAGTAGCAGAGCCAAGATATTTTAGTCAGGCATGATGCCCCACCGCTACTGCAAAAATCGCTTCAGAGCGACTGCTGAGTCAGAATAAAGGGGACTGGATGCATTTGCTTCCCAAAGATCACAATGCAAATCTTGGCCAGAGGAGGAGAAGGGAGGGAGGTCAATGGATGCAGCATTCCCTGTCCTTCAATCACTTCTCCTGCAGGAATTCATAAGATCTGGCATCTCCCAAGCACATCAGAGAACAGGGAATGGCCTGGGCAACGGCACACGGATTTGAGGGAGGCTTTATAATGAAATTCCATCCTGGACCACCATTAAAGATGTCAAGAAGGACCTTAAGGACACCCACTCTTGGGTTTGGGTAGGGTAAGGGGCTAAAGCTGCCTGCCCTGCCACAGCATAGGGTCAGCAGGCCAGAAACATCATGTTTACAAGCCAGGGAGCCATGTGCTCCAGTGTGGAAAGTGCATAGGGGTGCCTGAAGAGTGCCTATGCAGTCTTCCCTGGAGTTCCAGAAAAAGGGGGGAAAGTACCTTTGTTCTCCTTTGTTCTCCTAAACCTTACTGCAGATTTTAAAGAGTGAAGAGCTGGCTCTTTACGTTATTTTCAGTTCTGGAAAGCAAAAGTATAAAGTTTTTGGTTTAGTTTTTTTTTTTTTTTTAGGCTTTCTACAGTTTCAAAATTGATGCTTTATTTTCTCCTGCACCTCCTGGAGAGCAGTGTAGCTCACTGTAGGCCACTCACCTCCAGGACAGCTCTTGCTCTGGGGAGGAAGGAAGCAGCAGCACCTGCATGTGCTCTGCAGAGAGCTCAGACAGCTTGGGTCCTTAAAGGGGACATGGGGACATCCATCCCTCCATGACCTGGGAGGTCACCTTCTGGAATCTTTCAGCAGAAGCAAAAGGGTTGGCTGGTGCTCTTGGGGAACTGGGTACAAATGATGAAGAGCAGGCACCTGAACCTTCTGTGTCTCTTCATTCTTTCAAATCCTGCCTTGCTGAAACCAGTCCGGTCCTGCGGGGTGTGCTGATCTTGATGAATCAACATTTTCCAGCAGAAGAAGTGGCATTTGCAGTTTCCCAACATGTCCTAATTGAGAGCATTCAGAAAAAGCAAACAAACAAAGGATCGGACCAAACAATGGCAGAGGGCAGGAAATGAGCTGGGCATCTCTGAAGAGCTGTCCTCACCCGAGCAGAGCATTGCTGCCAGGGCAGGAGTGCCAGTGGATAAACAGGGCTGTGCCAGATGGAGGAACCACCATGGCTGGATGTCCTTTCCCTCAAGACTGTCCAAGCAGACCTGAATATCTGCCTTTCGGATCAGGGTGGTATCTCCTGGATGGATGGGATTGCTGGTGCTTGGCTGCATGCCTGAATATGTTGGTGGCCTTACAATGAGCAATAGCTCTGCTTTTTTTTTTCTTTTTTTTCTTTTTCTTTTTTTTTTTTATTTTTCTTTCTGTCTTGTTTTGTTTTGTTTTTTTCAGTAACACTTGTCCTGCTCTCATGGTTCACCAGGACAGGTAGGAGAATTGCTTCTAGGGAGTCCCCTCTAGAAACCCCTGGAGCTATACACTGTGAGGTTTGGTGGGAGCCAAGTAGCTCAGGAACAGAATATGTCCTGCCGTGCTTTCATAACCACATGATTTTGGCCCAAAGCTGCTTGTCACAGTTGAAAGCTCTGCTGCTGGGAATATTCAGTGGGGCCCAGCAGAAAGGGTGATGGAGGGGGATGAAAATATGGTCAGGGAGAGCAGGACTGGCTGAGTAGCACTGCAGCACTGGTGTGGCACCTGCAGGAGGAGGCCCCTGTCTCAGGCTTTTGGCTGCATCAAGGGAATTTGTATGGAAGGTCACCACGGGGAATAATGAGTTCTTTTTGATTTCATTTTTATGTCTGTATCTTCTTTTCAGCAGCTCCTCCAGCTGCTCTTCCAGCCTTTCAGTTTGTAGTGGTTTGGCAAGTTTTGTGCTTGTGATAGGATTGGGAGTAATGCATCCTGGCAGGGATGAGATGGCAGCTTCCATCTGTGCAGCTCCACTGGAGGCAGTCGGATCTGGTTTGGGAAATGAGGCTGTTAAAACCACAGGCTCCTCTCAGACCAACTTTCAAAATCTGTCACCAGCAAAATGCAGCCCTGGCTGCTGCTGTCACCTCTGCCAGGCTGAGCGCATTCCACAGAGCCTCTCTGCATGGCTTTCAGTAGGCTGCCATGGGAGTCCTGTGGCAGAGGGAACACAGCCCTTCCCTACACACTGGGACACTCCGGCCAGCTGGTACTGCTGGGCAGATTTTCCTCAGAGAAAGGGGCAATTTTGGGACCAGATACTTGAAAGAAGCTTGCAGCACCAGAGCAAGGATACTGCCCAGCACATGGCCCATTAATTCAAAACTCCTTCTGGATAAATCCACTCTCAGTATATGGCTCGTCATATCCATGTGAACAACAAGCACATCCCACAGCAGGGACTCTCCCTGGGCCTCCCCAGAGCAGAAGTAGGAGCTAGACACTCTTTCTG
Source organism: Bombycilla garrulus (assembly GCA_013400315.1). NCBI lineage: Eukaryota > Metazoa > Chordata > Aves > Passeriformes > Bombycillidae > Bombycilla > Bombycilla garrulus. Next base: position 984,463 of record VXBU01003114.1, on the reverse strand, counting down.
AATTGGCCATGGTGGTCATCCATGATTTTTCTGAGTACAATGAATAGGTGACATAATTCTTTGCTTAATCTTTACTGTTTCCATTATGTAGCTGAGGAAGTTCGGTCTCCAGCTGCCTGGCTATATTTGGGCTGTGAACTGCAGGAAGTTGATCAGCATGACTTTGTTACAGATGTAATGTTTCCCTAGCGAGAAAAGTCTTGTTCAAACCTCTCTGCCTTTTCCTTCTTGTTCTCCCAGCACTGGGGTGCCGGATGCTCCATATACCTGCTCCAAAGCACTCCCCTGCCCTCCCTCACTCCCATGGAGTTCATTCGTGTGGCAGAAGGATAATCTGAAGTGATGGCTGAAAACTGCCTTACCCAAGCGTGCACACAGACACTCTAAAGCAGACAAAAAGATGTGGACACATGAACCAGCACAGTCCTTCCAGTAGATCCACAACATTTATTCAATTGCTTTGAAGGTGCAGTAGCGTAAGTGCATGTTTCTGCCCGCGGCCCACGAGCTGCCCAGCGCCAGCCCTGCCACTAATTGCAGTAGTTTTCCAGCTGGTAGAGGGAGCAGGTGTTGTGGCAGCATTGCTCAACGATCCCTCGCTTCACCTTCTCAAACTCCTCCTGCTGGAAGGGCAGCTCTCCCAGCTCCCCATGCAAGGGACCGCTCACTGCCAGGGAAGAAGAAGAGAAGTTGTGGGACATCACACAGCATCAGCCCCGGCTCTTGAGCCCTGCAGACACCCCCTTGGCAGACACCAGATCTTTAATCCAGAGGTGATTGGAAAATGGGAAGGAAGCTGCACGAGTTTCCCCAGGTTGATGCTGCTGGTAGCACCTTCAGGCTCCCTGTTTCCTCTCCCAAAATAATGCTGTGGTGTTCTGAAGGTGCCAAGTGAGTGGCTAATGGCAGTAAGAGGGATAAAGGGATGCAGGGGCTTTACTCGGGAAGCTGTGTGGAGAAGAGAAAACCTTCACCCTCCCTGGGGTGAGCAGCTAGTGAGAGGATAAAATGGCATTGTGTGCTCTATAGAGAAGAGCTGGGGACTGCAGAGCCCTTTAGGCAGTAACCCACTCTTCTGGGAGCCTGGACAGGTAACTGGGATATTCATGGGATTGCGGGGCAGTCCAGTTCTGAGGCTGGGTGCATTTCCCAGCTGTTTCTGAACAGCCTGATTCAGTTGGCTGACTGGATACAGCCCCAAGCTGACAGCAAAAGCATTTGTGTGTGTCTGTGTTCACAGCTGGGGGCAAGATTTTAGAAGCAATGATAAATTAGTGTATTTGGACACAGATAACACTCAACAGAATGTCTTATTTGCTGGTGAGAGCTTGAAAACTTGTGCACAGATCTGTTCAGGTTTTAGTTGCCCAATGAAAATATGGAAAATGGCAAATAAATCAGTGAGGTTTTCCTGCAAGAAGAAAAGAGCCCTTCACAACAAAGAGAAAATGCCTGGAAAGTGAGAATGAGATGTGGTTTCTAGGGCAATACAAGTACAGTACAAGATGCAAAATCCCCAAGCCCCCAGAGCGTGAGGCAATGAACAAGGCACAAGAGTAACACAAAATCATTATGCTAGTGTGCTAGAAGGGAAATTTGGGAAAAATTTGGTACAATAGCTAGTAGAAGAGGAAATAGCTAGTCAGTGTTTCATGATTTACTTGTCTTCCTCCTTCAAGCCAGCTGTGAGCAGACTGTAAACATAACCAGATTGTGTGACAAAGAGGTGTGGCTCAGGCAAAAGCCCTGAAATAAAGGTAGAAAATCCTCAAATACTTGCATTCAGGTTGGCACGATTAAAATTCTCTTTACAGTATTTTGGTAATTTGGCTAATGAAACCTCCAACCCATTTGTGGTGGTCTCCAGAAATGAATAATCAGGCAATGGAGCAAATGACATCCCAAACAAATCATGGCAAGCCCTCTGGTAGGACATTATCTTGTTTTACCTTACAAAGACCCCTAAGACTATTTCACAGGACGGTTACATACACAGGAGAGGGAATTGGATATGAATGAAAACAGTAGGTGATGGGACAGATTATTGTAGTTAGGGGATGTTAAGTAAAGGTTGGCCTTGAAACGAGAGGATTGAAAGTGATGCAATTTGGACAGGTGTCTCTTCTTCATCTATTTACAGTCTTGATTAGAAGCTTGGGATGTTCAATGTGCTTCTCCAGGCCTCACAAGTCAGAAAGGATGAGGACAAATGCAGAATTGCATGCTTAGATATCTAGAAAATATAACCTAGGAAGGCAGTAGGGTTGTACAGCTGAGGCGAAGTCAAAACTAGACATGGGAACAGTATTCAAATATTTTTAAAAGCTATCATGAAGATGAAAGAACTAGTCCTTTAGTCCATGTCCACTTACTGAGAAGACAAGAAATAATGCACAGCAATGGGCATTCTGGTTAGATATTGGGAAGAAACACTCAAAAAGAAGGTCAGTTAAGCTTGGGATTGGGCTGTTCCAGAAGAAGCTTTCTCTCTGGAGGTTTTTATGACCATACCAGAAAAACAGGGCAAAGAAATAGAATGGGGACAATGATCCTGTCTTGGGGCAGAAAGAGGCTTCTTGAGTTCCTGCCACCTCTATTTTCTATGAATACTCCCAGGCTGGTGTAATAGCCACACAAAGAAAAACACAAGTTTGAGTTTTCAGGCACAATTCCTCTTGCCTCATAAATCCTCTCTCCCTGCCTGCGCTCTCATCTGCCTTTTTAACCTGCAGAGATTCTCACTGGCAATGTGATGCTATTGGTATGCCGAAGGTATCCCAGGCATTCCCAGTGAAGGACATTCCTGGTGTCACTGTCAAAGAGAGGCGGTTGTTGCACCTCACATCACGCAGCACGTGACTGCTTTCACTGCTTTCCAGCCGCACTTACCGAGGGGCTGCTCGATGTCCCGCCGGGCTTTGGGCTGGTAGAAGAAGCCCCGCTCCCCACACACCAGGTACAGAGCCTCCACCAAGTGGGAGCCGCAGAGGTGCTGGCTGACAGCCCCGTGGCTGCTCCCAGGGCCCGAAAGGGCCAGCAGGGCCAGGAGAGGCAGCGATCGGATCCACAGAGCCATGGTGGGCTGGCTGAGGCCTAGGGTTAAGAGGCAGAGGAGACACAGGGAAGTCTAGGAGGTAAAAACAGGTTGTAATCAACAATTTTATGTCTTTCAGCTCCTCTGACATGAAAATGAGACCAAAGTCAGAGGTGGACCTTCCAGTTCAAGAAGGAAGGAGAGCTTTCTGCACCAGGATTTACAAGTGACAGTAAATGACTGCTGACTGTAAGTCCATCTCCATGCTCTGTCTCAGACTCCCTGCTGTCTTGCCTCAAAAGGCTGGCAGAGCCATCCTGCCAAGCCATATAGCGTACATGCCCTTGAGAGCCAAGATCAGCAGCCCCCTTCAGAGGAAAAACCCTCTCTGCCCATTCAGAAGGGGCTGTAATGTGTGATGATGGCCCAAAACCAGCACAGTGTCCTCAAAGACCTGAGGAGGCCTCATTTTCTTGGGTCAACAAGCCACACTTGTCACTGCCTGCTTTACCAGCTTAAGAAGACACGTCTGCATGACAGGTAGAAAATGAAAGGGAGGTGATCCAACTTACCCAAAAGGTGGCAGCAGGAGGTGGAGAGAAGTTCACTCTGAGGGATGAAGATGGTTGGTAGTAATGTCCCTATTCTCTCTTTCCCATATTTATATGCTTTACCTTAGCCCAAGTGACACAAGAGCTACCAAGAGCCCCTCCTCCTTGATGACACTCTAGCCAAAATTTTTGCTACTTGTGCAAATTAATTTCCTTCTGCGTAGCATCCACAGGTCTTTATGCAAGTTAAGACAGAAGCAACTGTTTGCAGTTTCCATCTCATTTAGTCTGCTCTTTTCGCTTCCTCCCCCCAAGCTCTGTCCTAAGCCATCAGTGACCCTTTTAGCAGGAGATAATGGTGCTATTACAGCTGCAATGACCACTAATGACACTAATGCTGGCAATAGACACTGTTGGCATTGAGGTGGTTCAACAGCTGTTTCTAAAATGTAAAATTAAAAGCAAACACGTTAATCTGTTTGATTTATATTACCTTGGAAAGTATGCAGCAATGGGACCAAGTGGTTGGTGAAATCATGCCACTGTCAGGTGTTAGGAGAAGGAAAACACATTATTGTGCTCAGGCTTACTGGCCACGAAGTGCACAGCGAGAGACACGCGCCCACAGCTTGGGCAGGAGAAGGAAAAACATCTGCATTTTGCAGGAGACTTTGGGTGGTCGTTTTGGCTCAGCACAGGGCCATAGTCTGAGCATTTGAAATTGTGCATGGGAAAAAAAAAAAAAAAGAAAAAGCCTTTTCCCCCTTCTCCCATTGAAAGGTAGGTTTCCCCCTTCACCTGCTCCTTCAAATTCCTGTTTGGGATTAAGCAGAGTAAAGGCTCAATCTCTGCCACGTGCAGCTGGGAGCTCTGAGTGTCTCAGCTCTTCTCTCTGAGGCTCTGTCAAAAGCAGTGTCTTAACCACCAAGAAACGTTTCTAGTAAATCCCAGTGAAAACCAGGAGATATCTGATTATCTCCATTCTTGCTGGTAAGTTTGCTTTTAAAAGGAGATGGTGGGTCACCAGTGGCCCACTGGCTTTTATGGGTCTGATTTTGGCAATAGATCTAGCTCTTGCTCTTTTTCACAACACTATCCAATTTTTGAGTACCTTTGTGCTCAACTTTTCTGCCATCAGTAGTGAGCTTGTACTTTTTTCTGCTTAAAGTATACTTTCTTATTCTTTTCTCCTTTTATTTTTTTTTTTCCTGCCTGAAAAGGCCCATTTTAAATGCTGGGAATGAGATCATCTTCAAACTTCCCATTGCTCTGACTTTTGAGACTGCAAGTGCTCAGGACCCCTGAGTAGGAGACATTTTCATCTGTTGGAACTCTCTCGCTTCTTAAACATAGAATAAGCTCGATTGTCCATACGCAGGACAAATCAGAAGGAAGTTCACCGAAATCAGTGCAAGGCCTTGAGATTCGAGCCAGGCCTTTGATTCCTTGAATAGTCAAAGCAATTCCATCCATCAACATTTAGGAGGTAGGAAGTGCCATATGCCCCTGTCAGGGCTCTGAGTGTGAAGTATCATATGTTTGCTAAATGACTGTGATTGCAAAAAAGCTCCTGAGAAGCGCTAAATCTCTGATGAGCACACGGGAAGGACCCATTTGCTCAAACGGATGCAAGACAAGGTTATCAGTTACATCCCCTGCCATGGAGGTCTCTCAGCCCCCTGCTAATAAATCCAAGTTGTGATGCTCGACTACAGCTAATAGCATTTCTGCACAATGTGTAACACTATCTCTGCCTCTCTTCCCCTCAAAAAAGATATTGGATGTACTTGAATGACCTAGTGGTATAGCCATGAAGAGGGGCTCAGGTTTCAGCAAGACAGGAGTTCAGGGAATTCACTTACTGAGACCTTACTCCTGGGTAAAGGTGGGGAATTAGCAGCTACATAGGATAAAAGCTGGCATTTTACCCCAACTGGAGTAGGTTGCCAAAGCCAGCAGCAGAAGCATTGCGTGACTCATGCCTCCTCCAGAGCAGGGACCTCACACCTGGAATCTCACACAGAGAGGAAAACTCACAGGATTGCCCTCCAGATCCCCTTGGCAATCATTTTCCCACAGTCATCACACTGCTCAAGGTTCAATGGACCTCAGGCAAGTGATTGCCTTGGAAAGGCTCCTGAGCAGGGTGTTCCCCAGGTTAATCACATGCTGAGATTTGCCATTTAGGGCTTTCCTGCTTGCACTTTTGAATGTTACCTGAGCTCACCTGAACTCATGGTTTATTGACAGAGAGACTTTTAAAGGAGACTCCTCCATCCACTCTTGTCTCCCTTCTAGGCAGCTTCCCTGCTGGACTCTCCCCTTCCCTGAGGATTACACCACTGATGTCACAAAAAAAGCTGCTTTATTTTGCTCTGAAAGTGCCAAGTTCTTAGCCTGATGCTTCTCTTACTCCTGGCTAACCAAATCCTGGAGGTAGCTTCAAAATGCTCATGGCATTCCTGCAGCATGCCGCAGCAGGGGAAGGGCTGACTGTACCCGAGCGTTCAGGAATTCCTCTTGGCTCGCTGTAGTTTGGGTACAGAAATAAGCCAGAAGATTTATTGGAAGGAAAAAAGATATCATGCTGGCTCAATGTTCAGCACAGGCCAACTTTTTTTTCAAAAGTTTCCTACTACGATTTTTTTCCCCTTCCAAAATATGATCACTTTGATTATTTATTGGAAAATGTATTTTCTTACCATAAATGGTCCTCTGGAATATGAAAAATGCTAGCAGTCATATAAAGGGATATAAAACGGATACAAACTGCGGAAAGTTTTGTCTTAGAGGGAAAACTCCCATGTCAGCAGCGAACTGAGAGAGGGGGCCAACAGGGGAGCCCATTTCTAGATGGAAAAGCTTTTTCTACAGAAAAATCTCTGCTTACTCCTTCCAGGCCAGGCTTCCCCATGATTTTCATGTCATTAGGCAGTGATGAGCCAAGCACCCATCCATTGTTTTGGCTATGCATGCCTCCTGTGATCGCCCCAGACCCTCAGGTCCACATTGGGCTCACTTGGCTGAAGGGTGGGAGCGGCTGGGTGGGAGTGGGCTGCTTCTGCCCTTTGTGCTAAGGCACCTCCAGACGTGACTCAAAACCACCTCCCTTCCTCACATCCCTCCCAGTCCTGAGCAGTAGTATCGATGGGAACAAGGTTTAGGCAATCCCCAGTGTCATGTAATCGAGTTTTACAATCCGCTGCCAGCACAATAAAATCTTTACTACTGTAGATGTCTCTTGCATTTTCAAACCCTGTCCTGAAAAAATAACAAGCCCACTGCAGGGGAACTAGCTAACAGTTACAAGTTTGTGCAAGTCTTAGTGACAGCAAAGGTCAGGACTGGAGGCAAGCGAGTTCTCAGCACCCAGGGACCCCAAAAATGCCACCCACAGCCCCCTGGCTGCTCTGATGCCCTGTGATCACTGCCACCGTCCTTCCCATGCCAACATGTGCATTGTCCCAGAGGAGTAGCAGGGATCACACAGCAGTGACCACATGACTCCTCTTCCCTGTGGGGTGAATTCAGTGGCTTTTGAAGCAAATAGACCCAGTGCTCATCTGTGCTGTGCCAGCAGCCTGCTGGAACACAGCCTCAGTCACCCTGAGGGGTCTGCATTCCCAACAGCATTCTGCAACACCCCAACAGTTTTAGGATGACCAGCATCCTTGGTGCTCACTGCTTCCACGTGGTTTCCAGCTGCTCTGCTCCCACTGATGTGTCCAAGCACACGTGCAGTGGCACTGGTGTGAGATGAAGAGCAGGGAGGTGAACCTGGCACTGAGGAGAGGGATTAGTTCTGGGAATACTTGCAAAGATGCCCTCAAAGGTACGTGGCCTTGGGGAGAGAAGGGGCTGCTATAGCAAAGGGTGAGGCTTTGGCTTATCTGGAATCACACAATGAGAGATGCCCTTGCTTCAGAGGGGGCATTGTGCAAGCAGAGCGGGGGGATGCTCACTGGGACACAGGTAATCTCCGCTGCTTCCATAAACTAATCCGGGCGGCCGCCTAGCTGCAGAGCATGTGAGCCACCCCCACTGCCCCACTGCCACCAGGCTCAAGCAAGATGCTCCTGCCAGACTGTGGACTTCACAATTTTCCAGGCTCTTCCAGGCCAGGGACATTATCCTGCTGCTTAGAGCACAAAGGACAAAAACCAGCAGGGGATATCCCAAAGCTCAGTGTAACCAAGCAGGTCTGACCCATCAGTTCCCATCAGCTCTGGGCTGGCTGTGAAGAGCAGAGAGGGCTGTGAGTGCAGGGACACCCCTGGAGATACAGGTCATTGGCAGAAGGTGCTCCAGGGAGCGATTCCAAAGAGCCAGTAGCTTTCCTTAGAGAGCAAGGGAGGTTCCCAGGTGTGCTGCAGCTCTGAGAACAGCCTCCTGAGGCTCAACGCCTCTGGCCACCCCTTCTAAATACATAACAACTCTCACAGGGACATGGTGACCTTTGGCAAGCCCAGCTCACCAGGGACCACAGAATTCGCAAATTAGTTTGGCTGCACCTTGCTCAAGACCCCCTGGCCTCTGCAGGCTCAAACCTCTCCACAAGTGCAGCTACTTAAGTAAGCTTGACCAAATTTAATGATCTCCAGGGTAAAGCTCCCAATATCTTTCCCATCCACTTTGGGAAGAGCATATGCAAGGTTATAAATAGAGGTGGGAAAAACAGCTATGCTTCTTTTAAGCCTACGACAATATTAACAGACACATGTTTTTTGAGAAGGTAAAGAAGAAAATAGCACCTAAGAGCTGTTATTAGTTCCTAGAAACAGCTATTAGCAGACACAGCAGAACAAATTAGTTTGTTTATCAATGAGGAGAAGATGAAATCTGTGGCTATTAATGGCCCAAAAGTAATCCTTGGTGGAGATGGAGAAACATTAGAAGAGGTGATGACACCCTGCCAGAGGACAAGTACTGAGAAACAAAAGTAACAAATAACTTCCACTGAGTGGAGGAGCACTGGAAAAGTAGCCTGATCAGCACCAATCTAAAAATACCCATTTTCAGCACTGATACCACATCTGTCCTTTGTGTCATCGAGTCCACGAGAACAAACGGAGAGGATCTTGACCCAGTCCTCAGGAAACAGCCATGAGAGGGGCCACTGAGTCTGTGAAGGAGTTTTCTCCAGCATCCAAAACTGTAGGCATTAAAGTCTCATAGTGCCACCACCATAGCTTCCACAGCAAGTGGCATCAGAGGTGCCCCTTGGACCTGGAGAAGCCTTTGGTGAAACAGAGGAGAGGATGGCCTGGTCCTTGGTCATGCTGCTGGAAAGGATGGGCAGACACAGCAGAAAGTGCTGGGTGCTAAAACTGGGCGCTATAAGCAGTCGAAGCAGCAAGTGGGTGAGGAGGGAAATGCCAAAACACAGAGGAATGTTTTTTTACTGGCTCAGACTGGATCTGTCCCAGCTGTAAAGTGGGCTCATGGATTGAAAATAAATCATTGTGTCACATACTTCTGCGGTTTCACCACTGCCCATCTCTGCAGCTGGACATCTGTACACTGGCCTAAACCCCCACTTTTCTACAGGAATTCTAGAGGTGCTGCTTGCTCCTTCACCTTCACAGGATACTTTGAGCTTTAGCATTTCAGGTTCCTTCTGCTGGGTTGGGACCTGAGACAGGAGCCGTGATTTTTATCTCCTTCCCCCTCGCTCCTACAGCATCATCCATGTGGCATCTGGTGTTTTGCTGACTAGCAAAGCACTCCTGTGCCAAAGCACCTTTCCCAATACTGCATCTGGCAGTGAAAAAAATCCAGTGCACCAATGCTCTTATGAGCTGTGGTGGCTCCCAGGCATCCATCTTCCTGGCATCGTCATTCCTCACTCCCAGGATGTGCCGAGGACTTGTAGAAGGGCTGCCCCTCTTCCTGCTTGCTCAAGGTCGGCCAGACCCCACTGCAGAGCGTTCTGATCTCCCCTGCCAGGGAACGGGAACTCCCAGGTCTGATGCCATTAGTTATCACCGGGTAAGTGGATTGTTTTGAGCACTTAAAGCTACTTTAGGGATTTGGATGCACATCGGTAACTAGTCCATAGGCTTTCCTATGGGTTCCTAGACAAGGAGGTGTAAATCCTGCTGATAAGGCTTGTTAGTGATAGGGGGCTGGGGAGGGGAAGAAGGGGGGGTGCTTGGAGCCAGGCACAGGGATCTCCAGGGCCGGGAGGGTTAAGCCCACTGCTGCAGCCCCCTCCTCCTGCTGGAGAGCCCCTGGCTGGGGGGAGGCACTGGGGTGCTGCGGGCACTTGGGGTCAGGCTGATTTACAGCAGCAGAGGAACCAGGGCTGTTAATTCAAAGTTGCCGCTTATCGGTGTTTAGAAAGCAAGCTCCGATCTGTTGGTTAGCGATTTGGCCTTTGCTGTAAATAGAGGGGCCCCGTGCTTTGCTCTGTCATTTTTGTCTTATTATCTTGTCTCAGCCTCTGAGGGAGGTGGGAGAGTTATTTAAGGCTGACCTTAGTGGAAGGAAAATGAACAACTCCCTTACCCCACCCTGTTTTTCTCTCACAGTCCTGGGTAACAACTGTTGCATTGAAGTATCTGTGCAAGATACTTAATCCTCTACCATCCCTGAAAATATTTTGTAGATCAATTCACCCTGCTGTGCCCAGAGAAAATAATCACAAAGACACCAAGTAGAACTAATGTCAGGAGTAAAAATAAAAAAAGGATTTTCTGTCATTATTCCTCCAGAAAAATCAATGAGGATGGGCCTTGAATCCATCAGAGAATGGAGTAGTTCACCACTTAGCCTGTTCAGTCCTGCATTGCTGTAGTTTGGGTTTAATTCAAATCTTTGTATCACAAGTTTGAAAAGCAGTTGTTTTATCCCAAGCAACTAAAGATAATCCTCTGAACATAATATACAGAAACACATGCAGTGGCTGGTTGGAGCTGGAGAGAGTATTTTGGATTTGGGAAAATTTAGACTGAGATCCAAACCCTCTACAGCTCTGGAGCAGAGCGTTCAGGGCATGCACGAGTGTGGGTCCCATCCACCCCTGTTGGGATGTGCATGGATTTTGGGATGTTTGCTGTTTACAGAAGTAAACACGTGCATGTGGTACAGCTGCTCCTGAGTGATTCACACCTTACACAAGACGTTCAACGTGAATTGGTTAAGAGACACAGGAAGAAATCCGCATCCATTTGGAGCACAGCACTCGCTAGACTGAAAAACAGCTAATGTCTAAACGCTTGTTTTATTGACCTGTCACCGCCAACCCCGCCAGCTGCACAATGAGAGTGCTGCAAGGCTACAGTAGCACATCTGGGGTACAGACACGTGGGGTTTTTCAGTTCCTTACCTAATCTTTATTCAAACAAACATCTTTATTCAGCTAAAAACAACAACAAAACCAGAACAAAACAAAAAAATCACCACCCGAAACATCCTCCTGATCAGTTCTCAAGGCATTTCAGATACTTTGTGCTTTCAGCTGTGCCAGAAGAATGTCAAAAGATCATCTTTCCACCTAGAAAACCTAGTGTTCTTCCAAACACTGTAATGAACAAGTGTTGGAAAACTGAAAACAAATTCCTTGCAGTGGAAAGTGCAGTACCCATTCTGGTCCCTCAGGAAAAAGCCGAGTCTGATTTGAGCTGGATTAGCAGCACGAGTGACAGCTCAGGTCAGCCGCAGCCTTATCCGAATCAATTCCCCTCTCCGGGGAGGCGGTGCGTGTGTGCGTGCATACCTGCGGCTATAGGATTTGTAAATAATTGAGTTCTTCTGATCCCTACCACCACAGCAGAAGAAGAAAGATTCAGTCCTGAGGGGGCTGACAGAGGTTCAAGCCCCAGATCTGCCACTTAGACGCTTCTTCCCAAAGCTGTTTAGGCATGTAATTACTTTTCCGGCTCTGTGCCTGGTCTGAGTCTCTGATTCTCTGCCTCCTTTCATCTGTCAGCTTTTTACAGGGACAAGAGTACTCCTCTACCTCCCAAGCATGTAATGAAGATGAATTCATTACAGCTGTAACACTTTAACGAGCACTGTGAAGATACAGGGTATCCTTACAAGTCCTAAATTAGGAAACTCCCTCTCAGAGTGTGCTGGGGTGCCTGGATGCACGGCCCAGATCTGTGCCGGCCGTACATTAATCCCCCTCTGTGCATGATTCTAGAAGGGATTTTAACAAGAGAAAGGGTTTGGCTTTCATGTAAAAGCAAAGCTTGCAGTACTGACTGGAATTAGTTTCCTTTAACATGAGGATAGCCTCAGAGTAGGAAACACTTATGTGACTGGGCACCTCTTCTGGTCTCCGGACGTGCATCCCGATTCCTGGGCATCCTGTACCCCATCCACTTGGATGCAGCAGACACAGAAACAGTGAGAAATGATGGGAGAAAATGTATTTAGTGAAGGCAAGTCCCCTGGTGTTTTACTGTTTAAAAGAGACCTCCCAACTACTGTTTCATGCATAATTGTGCAATTGGTAATATCCTGCCAAAGAAAGGCTTAGATCATCTCGTCTGCAAAGCATTTTCCACCTCCCAATAAACATTTTGCATGAGCGCAAGTTGCAGGTCTTCCACCATAACGTGCCCCAGGCTGGATTTTGCATACTGCCACCAGGCAAGGCAGCCGACCTGAATCTGGACAGCAGAAGGATGCAAGAGTCAAACTCAGGATGCTAGACCAGAAATATATCTTTTTATTCTTAATATCATGTGAGCAGCAGCACGATTCCAAAATGAAAAATAATTCAGTTTCATATTTCTTTACACAGAGAGACAGACAGACAGATCCACCCACAGCAGCAACAGCAGTGACAACAGTGAGACCGCTCAGTGAGGCACTGAGACAGGCACACACCAGAGGGGGTGGTGGGGCCTGGCTCTGAGGAAGGCTCTTCCCCTTTCTTCCTCCCTTGCCAGCCCATGCTCCATCTAGGGGAGGGTTTAACCTGTGCTGACCCATCACTTTGGTTTTCCCCAGTCACTTTTTATAGAGCTCGCAGTCACGTTTGGTGAGGTCTGGAGCAATGGTGTGAAGGATCCCATGACCCACCCAAAGGACATGAGCTCGTGCTTAGCTCTAAGCAGCCACACAATCCTACAAATCTGCTCCATGGTTAGGGAAAGGGAGTTCATAACATCTTTTGGTGAAGGGTGTGACTGGGTAGATCCTCAAAGTCTTTTTCTCTGAGTAACCTCGAGGCCAAGCTGTATGGGGCGCTGAGTAACCTGGTCTGGTGGAAGGTTCCCTGCCTGTGGCAGGGGGTAGGAACCCAAACCATTCTGTGATTCTACGGTCTCATTCAACGCAATTCTACAAACCTAACCAGCCTTGTGCACAATACTTGAGGGATACCTTAAGACAAAATTGAAAGCATGGGAAAAATCCAAGACAACTCAGGAAAAAGCCTAAAACCAGGAGTACTGGAGGGCTGCAGGAAATCCCAACAATATCAGAGATTACAGCAGGGGCTGTGGGCGCCTCTCTAGCCCACAGGAAGCCGATGGGCGATAGAGACCAAATGTTTCCCGATATGAGAGAGTGGATGAAAAGAGACTCAAGGATTCACTGCTTCTATTAGAGGGACTGTTACGGGAAACTGCAATAATCTGTACCAAGGCAACATCAGAACATCAGCTGCTTCAATGGGAAAATCGTGTTTTGAAAGGGTCTATCCAGTGACTTGAAATAAGCTTGTCTTTAGAAAAGGAATACCATCTAGTGGCCCAAAAAGGCAATAAGGATGTGCAATGGCAATTAGAGAATCAGATGAATTTCGAAAAAGAGAAGGAAAAACTACAGAAGTAAGGAGGGTGATTAACATATATAGTGCAGTGATTCGCCCTGGAGCAAGGGAGAGCTCAAGAGGGACCTGATCATAGTAAACGCACAGCTAAAATTAGACACTTGCAAAAGCAGATTGGGATGCAAAAATTAAAAATAACTGCTGGAGTTCCAGAAACTGGTGTAGAGAACTGGATCGGGAGCCATCACAGGAAGATGATTTTAAGGATGATATGGGCAAATGGGAAAAGAAAGAGAAGTTGAGAATAGCAACCTATCCCACAAAGACTCCAAATGCTGTCCCAGGGTAGATGGGTATGGCAGATCAAACTGCTGTAGCTGTTAAAAAGATAAAAAAAATACCCCAAGGCAGGTAGCTGTAGATATAAAGTCACTGAAAGGAAGCATAACAGTAGGGAAACTGCTTATATTTAGAATTAAATGGGGATTAAGTGGTAAATTGATTAGAGTGTCTGCTCCACCAGCTTTTATCCATTTTATGTTGGGCACCTCCCTGACAAACCTTTAATCTTGCCACCACGGACATTTAATCAAATTGCCCAGCAGGATGGTAGGACAAGGATCCAATTGGCACAATCACTACCAGTCCATAAGCTTGAGGGAGATGGAGAGTCTTTCATAAACTGATAGGGACCTGCCTGAATATCGTGGACATGAGCACAATCTCATGCACAGCCAAGCACTCCCAGTGGAGCACAGGTATCTCCACGGGCCCTGGCAGCCCTGAGGCTGAGTCAGGCTCCTTGGACAGCGGACGGATTAGGAGAGGTAGTGGCACAAATGCACCCCCACCACTCACACTAAGCTTCCATATGGCAAAATGCAGGGGAAGAAGCAATTGACAGAGTTGCTTTCACATTTAGAGACCAACAATATACCTTTACTTGCATCCCACAGGGCCGAGCACCTGCCCTGCTGCACATGCTCGTGTGAGCAAAGGGTTTGAATGATGTGTGCGGGGCACAAAGAAAAGAGATTGCCTTATGTGATGATATTTGGGAACCATCACTACAGAAGAAGAGGTACAAGAGGGATTTAGCTGAGTTTTAAAATTAATGGACCAAATGGGATTTAATATCAATTTGAATATGGCACAATTAAAACAACCTCAAGTTAAATGACTAAACTCTGAAACTGGTGAAACAAGAAGATGGATAAATGCTAGAAAGGTTAAGTTTTCTATGAAATAAAGACTCCCACTAATCAATCCAAACTCTGAAGAGTGCTGGGAGAATTTAATTTCTCATGGCAGCATATCTATAGCTGTGCTAGTATCTTATGGCAGTGTATCCATCTTTGCTAATAGCAGCAGAGCGTTGTGGAAATGACGGGAAAAGAACCAGGGAGGGAGCTGGAGCAAAGACCAAGACAGTGCTTTATGTGATATGAAAGAAGCTGCTGGTAAAGCTTCTGCACTCAAATTCCCAGTTAAAGGAAAATTATTCATAACAAGAATTTCAACAGGAGCCGATACTGTGGGAGCAGTGCTGTTCCAGAGAAATAGTGGAGGAAAATGGATACCAGTAGCATATGAGTCCTCTCCAGTGGCTGGACCAAAATTTCCTTGACCATGAGAAAACCTGGTTAGAGGCAGTCTGGGCTGTGATGGGGTTTGAGGTTTTTTCCCCTCTATAGTGCCATTGTACCCCAGTCTGCTTCTACTCTGCTCTTACACACACAGGGAATAAATGGATATTAATGTGGATTTCCTTTGAATGGAAACCAGGAATGGGCTAAAGGTACTGCACACTCATGGGAGTGCTACATTTGAACAAAGAGGAAAAATAACCCAAGGCAGTCCTATCAGTGGAATGAGGGAACAGTGGGCAAACTAGAGAAAGGATCATGGCAAGGAGCTTGCAGGCTGGGAGTAGAAGACAAACCCTTCTACCAGCATCTCTCTACAGATAGCTACTACTTGGTAGTAGAACAAAATACTGGTAGCATAATGGGGAGAAAAGCAATGTCAAGTACATGGTGAGACACCTATGAAGAAAACAGGAGCTCTATTTTACAAGCTTAGAAGGACAGTGGGAATAAAATATATGTACAGGATGTTAAAGTAATGTGAAGACTGCAAGCAAGACTGAGAAAGACTTTGTTTACTGCAGCCCCAGCCAGGTGTCAGCTAAAAAAAGATGGAATGAATAGTGTGGCCAGTTGAATAAGAGCATCCTACACTTCTTCACGTAGCTCATTATGACAGTGTAAGATAACTGTCATAATGAGCTACATAAAAAAGTGTAGGGTACTCTAGAAAGAGTGCAAAGAGTTTATACTTGGCCTCAAATGAAGTAAGAAACACAGGACATAAATAAATATTGCATAAGGTGTGCAAAAGTGGATTAGTAAAAGAAAGCTGCCAACACTACTGCATTGGCTAAACTATAGACTGTGACAAATACTGCCAAGGAATCACCTCAATAAACTGTCACAAACTAAAGAAGGGTATCAGTATCTGTTTGCCACAATAAACACCTTTCCTGGGCAGGCTGAGGTTTTTCCACCTAAAAGGAACACAACTACTGTAACTGTAACAATGCTGCTACAGAAAACTGTCTGTAGGTGTGGAATAACACCTGAGAAAGGTTTAGAGGAAAAGAGGGGAGGGTTGGGAAGGGGGAGGTCTTAAATGAAGAATTAAAGTCTTAATAACTAGCCTGGGGATTTAGCAAGGACTGTATAAACCCTACCACCTGCAATCACCCAGAATGATAAAAAGAAATTATTAAAAAGAATCTAAAGACAATTGTAGGACCATATCCAAAATGACGGGCTAGAAAGTTAACCTTGCTATCAGTAGCTTTAAAAGCAGTGATAGATTAGGGATTGGTTTACAACTCTACCATATTTTGTTTGGATAGCCTGTCTCTTAGTGGCCCAGTGTCTAAGAGTCTAAAATATTATGGCAAGATAAAGAAGAAAGCAGTGCTCTGGTAGAAGAAGCAACATGAGAAAAATGTGTAAAATGAGAGAGCAAGGATCCAATTCATTTATGGCTTATGAAATAAGGAGCCAAGTAATGTATTTGAAATCAGATAAATAGGAACAAGGCTTAGAGAAAAAGTGAAAGGGGACCTATGAAGTTACTAATAAGATAAATCCTCTAAGATATTAAATAAGTGAGAGCAATAGTAAATACAAACGGGTTCATGTTTCTCAGTGTCTCCCTAAGGGGCCAAAAAAATTCTGGAATCCATCACGAATTTGTCAAGAACAGAGACACTGAAAATGGCCCAAGGAGGGACCTCTGGCGCCTGTGCAGCCCAAGCCCCTGCACTCAGAGCCTGCCCCAGCTCAGCTTTATGTCCCAAAAGCAGGGGAGTGCAGCCCTCCTGGTGCTCACCTTCCCCTGGCTGCAGCACGTCAGTTTGTGTGCTTGAATACTTGTGGTGCTGGGTTACGCTGCAAGTTTTGCTTATTTGCTATTTTTGCAGAACAGCAGATTTTACTGCAGCCCCCCAAAAATGCAGCAGCTGAAGAGTCAGGGAGCAACAATGCAAACACCAAGGCAAGGCAGAGGACTTGAAGTCTCCTGCAGTTGCAAGGATTTCTAAATTGGCTCTTCACTCCAGATTAATGAGTCAGGTCTTTTTACAAATTGATGAATTTTAGATGTTTAAGAAGGCAGATAATGACTGTGAAGTGCTTTGGTCACCTAGAGATGATCGCCTTCAGACCTTTATGGTTCTGGCAGCTTTCTGGAGGCCAGGCCAGAAAATAAATGCCTCCACAGAAAGTTTCCTTGCCCAGTCCTGATCAGGAGCCTGGTACTGCTGCAGGATTTGGAGCATCCTTGCTGCTTTCATGGGCAGCAAGCCAGGAGCTGGACACTACCAAAGCAGAGGAGAAACAGCAGCCTGAGGACCAGAAAAGTGGCACTGTTCTTGTTAACAAGATTATAACGCATGCATTAACTATACAGACATAATTGTTATAGCTTGCCTGTTTGTTTTCTCTCTTTTTTGTTTTGTTTTGTTTTGTTTTAGTCTGTTTTACTGAAGTCACCAGTAAGATTTTCATGGCTAGATACCTAAACTATGGCCTGGCCTGCCTTAGTCTTGCATAGCTTGCTCCAGCTACTTAATCTAATAGTAATATCTGAGGAACCCAAATGAAAAATTGTTACAGCTCTTAAGGGAGCCTTGAGAGTTACAGCTCATGATCTGGATCCACCCAGATTGGGAAATCATAGCTGCAGCTTTGGAAAAAGCGCTCTAAAACGACAATAACTGAATGAACTCAGTAGTTTTATCAGTTTACAGGAAAATCCGAAATGAAGGAACAGCTTGAGGAAAAGCAGCTAGCTCTGCTGTCGAAACGCTGATTTCAGTAATGGCCTTTTAAGCAATTTAGGAGGAATTTAGGAGGAAGGGTCAAATAAGAAAAGAAACAGAAAAGAGAGATTGAAGCAGGCAGGAGACTAAGTGCTGTCAGTAGCTAAGGAGTTACAATTTAAGAGAACTGGGGGTAAAGCACACATATGTAGAGGTCTGAAATGGGATAAAAAGTAATGGTTTGTAAACTATTATGACTGAGCCACAGTAGAAGTAACACTGGAGAACAATGTTGACCATGTTAATAGCCAAAGCTTCACTGCCAAGTCTTGCAGTTCTTTAAAGAGGAAATTATAAAAATCATATATGGTGGATAAGGATGGCAAAAGTCAACACAGAAAAGTTATAAATGATCATGCAAACAACTCTGTGTAATTCTCCCCTTCTCTGTCCCCCACAGCTGTTTAGCAGCCTCCACACATCCCAAGCCCAGCTCTGATATTGCACAGCTGCATAACCTTGGGCCAAACTTCTGAGCAAACCGCTAAGTTATGAGACAGCCTGCAAGAAGATAAGAAGGGCAAAAGCAGGGGGAGGAAAACCAAGAGCTTTGGGTCAGATCAAGCCATTAATATCTACACTGAAAACTGCATGAAACTGAGTTTGAGCATCCAAACCAAATGTTTACCTTCCTTGGAAATGACCAGCAATAGCATTACTCACACACCTGAGCTACATCAGGTGATAGTAATACTAGGATAACTAAGAACAAGACTAATGGAGTTGCTTTGGGAGTAAAAAAAACAAAAAAAAAGGCAGATTAAAATTTTCTCTCAATTTTGTTTTTAAAAAAAATACCTCTTCTTTTCTTTTCTTTTTAAAATAAAGCAGATTTTCTCCTCTTCCTTGCACCCAGGAGCCTAGCACACAGCTCTTGACTTCAACTTTTTAGCTTGGCCATGCTTTTTGTCTCTGCTAAGCCTCTTCCAGCAGTCAATAGAAAGCTACCCAAAAAGCCAGCAGGCCTCAGGTGCATCCTGCTGCCCTCCTCCGAGCTGGCCCTACACACAAAAGTGGAAAGCTGTTGGGGTCGCGTGGTGACAGGCAGCAGTGCCAGTGTTTGGAGAAGACAGGTGGGAATGATCAGCTGGGAGCCAGGTGAAGGCAGGGCGAGCGCGCTGGGGCCGAGAGGGGACGGAAACGGCTCAGTTCTTGTATTAACCGATAACATTGAGCGCGTTAATCAGCGAGTGAAGCTCATCCCTTACGCTCTCCAGGGAGTGGCAGATCGTCTGAGGGCTGTCCAGGAGCTCGATGCTGTGGGTGTAGGGCTCGTATTTCACCGAGAAGGGCCGCTTGATGTGAGCCGCATAGCTCCTGCAAGGGAAGAGTGCAGAGGGCTGGGTACGAGAGATGGATCCTGAGTCTCCTTCCCACTCATCACCATTTACCCAGGAAGATCACCGCAGGTTAATGCCTCCTTTAGGCAGAGTTTCCACCTTTCCAGCTCCACTGTAGCAGTAGTTGAGATCCCTTCTGTTTGACAAGTTTGACTGTGGCTTTCTGTGGGCTGTACCAAACAGGAGGGTACATCAAACTGGTCACCTCCATGGTCACTGTCAGGCATCCTCTGCTGCAATTCCTTTCTCAAAAAATGCCAAGGAGATTTAGAAGCTAATTGCAAGGAAAGCCTGTGGTATTATCGTATTATATTACTAAATCCTTTCTGACATGCATTTGTGGACTAATCTCTGCTTGGGGAGGAGAAAACTAGCTGTGTGGCACACTAAGGATAGACTTGACAGGCAGTGGCTCAGACCTGAGCTAGAGGATGAGAATAGTGCCACCAGAGCCTTGTGCTTCAGCAGAGCTGCACTGCTGTACCCAAAGCCAAATGCAGCCTGAATCTCAGTGATGAGCTTGACTTTACCTGATACCTTTCAAGAGCAAGACCTTCCTGCTGCTTTTCTAACAAAGAAGTATGTGGTTAAGTGAAAGCAAATTAAGGGCAAGGTTTTCCCAAAGTTGCCCACATTCACTTCCAGCACTGACATTTGTGTACTTGACAAGGTAGGGTTTTTCATTTGGGGGTTGTGTGAGTATGGAGCTGAAAAATCTATAGTCAGGTGCTTATGGCTGCAGTCTCCTGCGGGAAAGGCTTGGAACATGAGGGGACAAACAGCGCTAACAACAGGCACGCTCTTCTCCTCTGCCGAGGCTTCACCCTTTCGCTCCTGAATTGCTTAGCTTAGGCTACCCTCTTGTGGCTACCGCGGGTCTGCTCTGGCGCAGGGCTCGGGGAAGCCGAGACAGATGGAGACAGATGTTCCCCTAGCTGGTACTTCATGCCTAGGCTGGAATTGGAAGGATCTGGGGGAAAACACAGCACAGACTGCCAAGGGAAAACACGGTCCGAGGCGCAGGCTGGCGCCGGCACGGAGCTGCCATTGCAGAAAAATAACGAGAAAAATGTAAACAAAGGAGGTTTCTGCATGCTCACATTGTCCTCCTCCTAAAAGATGTGGTTCCTCTCAGTTCTACCGAGCAAAGTCCTGCTCACCTCTCTTGTTAACGTCGTCAGCCACAGCGATGGCTCGTAGCCCAGCTGCTAATGGCTAGAAACCTGCCCTCCAAAATGGGTGTGCTCACTTGACACCTTTTGAAGCATATAGATACAGCACGGCTGCTTGGAAGGGCACTGAGGGAGTGTGTCCTTTCTGAGAAAACAGGCTTTTCTCCAGGCAGAACTCTGATAGTCAAGCCCTTGGTGGCAGCTGCCAGTAATGCAAAAGAGACGATGCTTTAATGTTTTCACCTCATAGAGTAGCATCTGTGTGGTCTCTGAGCTCTTTAAAGAGGATCATTTACAGTGCTTGTCACAGTCAGGACCCTCTAGCCTAATCTTGGCTGTGTATGTGGTGTATTTTCCCTTTTTAAATGCAAGGAAATGACTCATTAGGCAGCAGTTGGGTTTTTTTTAAAGCAGCCTAGTGTGTGTGTGTGTGTGTATGTATGTGTGCTTGCTTTTGAGCAGCTGGACTCCAGGCTGTATGAACAGTGCAAGTGAGGCTAATAAAAGCAGAAGCTGAAATATAGCAGTCCTCACCACGTTATTTATATTAAATACCCCCCTTGCAGGAACTGTAAAGTCAAGTACGTCATGTTTGCCTCATCCTGTCTCTTTCCTAAACAAAGATAAAAATGGTATAGGCAAAGTTTTCCTCTGTCAATCAAAGCAATCCAAGGACTGAGCTTTCCTCCTGTGGGCAATTACAGGTATGACCAAGAAAATGCTCTTCTGAACAGATGTCTGTGGGTAGAGCTAACCCTTACCATCCTGTTTGCAGTCCCATGGGATGGGGAAACCCAATTACCAAGGTGGGATGGTGTCTGGGATCCACTAACATGTGTTAACCAGCCTAGGAGGCAAAAGTCCATTTTTCCCCTTGGATAGATCTATTCATGCCCAGCGTGTTCTGTACAGGAACTGGAGAACTGCTTTACTTTGGAAGACCTGAAAGCATCCATGATGTCAATATATAACATCTTTCAATATATAACATCTTAATTTCCTATTGTTTGGGTCTCTGTTATTGCCCAGTCATACCTCAATTTATTTTTGGCATCACTGAAGCTCTCAGACACAAAATAAACAGGCTGGTAGTTCTGGTCCTGGTAGGGCTGAACAGCTGCAGCATCAGGGTCGAAGTCCCGCACCTCTGGTTCATCTGACAAGGAGTGCTATGAACATGGCAGAAAAAATCCAGCATGAAACTAAGAGGATTGGAGAGCACATATAGAGTGGGCAAAGGTGGAGAACAGATTGAGGAAAGTCATTGAGCAGAAGCAGAAGGTGTTTTTCTCTGCAGAGTGTAGAGCAAAAGCGAGTTGTGGTGGGACTTACTATGAGCTCCCCATAGGAAGAGAGGAGCCCGGCTCCGTAGGCTTTGACTATTCCATTCTGTCTGCAGAGCCCAAACTCCACTGTAAACCAGTAAAGCTGTGAAAAGAAAAAGAAAAATTCCTGAGAGACACAGTTCCTCATCCTAATCTCCCTGTCTCTTCTGAGCCCTTGCATCCTGGCCAGGGTCTGCGGTTGTTTAAAGGAACAGGCACTTGCTTCTTTGTTCCCTCTCCACACTTTGCTTTCAGAGAAAAGTGCCAAACTAAGTTGCTGCTACACCAGGACAGAGTCTGTGTCCCTGGGCTTGTTCCATCTGCTGTGAGATGCTGCTGTTTGGTGTCCTTGGAGCAGGACAGGTCACCTTGCTGAGGGAGAGCCAAAGGAAGCTGATGTCATTTAATCCCATCCCAAAGAGTCCCAGCAGTGCTGCTGGTGGAAATACGATGCTTGGTGATACTACTGGTGCCCGAGAAAATTGGGTTAATGTGCAAGTGAGCTCTGCTGTTTAACTGATCTCTGCCCTGCACAGTCATTATGAAAAGAACAGGGCTGGGGCAGCTTGGGTGGGAGCTCTGAGCCTTCAAATCTTGGAATAGCAGGCTGGACCAGTCCTCTTGACCAGTCCTGGCTTGACCAGGACCACAGACGCACTGCTGGAGGTGTTGTGCCCCCCATCCAGCAAAGGGGAAAACTTACCGTTGCTAGTTTCTCAATTTCTTCATCAGTTGCTCCCAAAGACGCCAGCCCAATGTCCTAGGAAGAGAAGGGAAGGGGCAAACATCAGGACAGGTTTGGTCTGAGGGTCTTAAACATTGATTGCTCTGTTTTATTGCCTCAAGACCACACATATTGCTGCTCTGCAGTGCCAGGCATCTGCTGGGTCTTCATCGTGCTCAGACTAAAACCACGTTGTTGCAGAGCCAGCATTACGGTCTTAGTCCATCACTAGAACTCTGGAACATCATGGTTAATAAGAGCAAGAAAGGTTTAGGTGGCAACACCGGCATTTGGATTCCCATCCCTCAAGAGGGAGAAAGCAGATAACCAGCTTACCTGAGAGAACTGGGCAAATGTCTTATCAGCCAGCATCGGGACATGCCCCAGCAGCTCGTGACAGCAATCCCTGCCGACGGGAGCGGGGAAGGGAGGAAAGCACAGTCAGCAGCAGACAGAGCGTGTCTGTGGGGGGAAAGGGGTAAGTGCTGGCCAGGCGGGGCAGGCAGGCGGCGGGGCCGGGCGGTACTCACGGCTCAGGGGAGTGCATGGGCGAGGACGCGTGGCGGATGTACTGCGTGCACTGGAAGACGCGGAAGGCCAGGCTGGCCAGGAAGTCCCGCGCTGACAGCAGGCCGGCCACCGGCCGCAGCTGGAAGCCGGTCCTCTCTGAAACAGCACACACCGTCTGTGCCAGCTGCGCGGGCTGTGCCGCTGCTCCCAGCCCTGGGAGCTAAAGGGCTGCACCAACCTAATCTGTCTGCTCCTACTGGGAACAACACCTGCTCTTCACGTGCTCGCTGGGAACATTTGACCGCGGGCTTGCCCTTCGGTCACAGCCCGCTGTGTTTAGCTGCAGTCCCCGCCACTTGGGCTCTACCTCTGTCCTCAGTGGGCAGTGCACAAGCCACCAGCTTTCTTCCTAAATCTCAGCTCACACACTGCTCCTTTGGGTTCAGGCTTCCCATCTGTACTGCCCGCACTGGCAGACCCCAAACCTGGGTCCCTCGGGCTCGTACCCACCTTTCAGGAAGCGGGAAACCTCCTCCAGCTGAGGGATGTTGTTCTCGTTGTAGCCGCAGAATTTCTCCAGCAGACTGAAAGCTTCAAGGTACTCCTTGCAGGCATGGGTGGGGTACAAGCTCTTCAGGGTGCTGTACACTTCCTTCCTTCAAGAGCAGAGGTGGCAGACATGCAGTGGTTAATGAGTCCAGTCCTCTCCTCCTCTCCTGCGCTCTGACTATGCACTATCAGGCACTCATGTCTTTAGGGAACGTGTACTTTTGCTTTTCTCCACCTAAGTCTATGGCTCTGCACATTGATAGAGGTATGTAAACATACAGACACACATTCAAATGAATCTGCAAAGGCAGCAGCTGTGTCTGCACAGACCTGTTTCTGACTTGGAGCTCTGAAGACTGTATAGAAGGTATTAACTGGAATTAAAATATTCCCAGTAGGTTAACTCCTGAAGTTGCACCATGAAGGTAGTCAATGACCAGGAGATGACCTTGTTGAGAAGCCTGTGTACTCATCTCGTATGAGCTGGTGCTGTTTTCAGAAACGCTCTTGCAGCAACATTCTTGGAAAAAAAATCACGTTCAAAGGGAGTGCTTTCCTAAGTGAAGCCTGTGAGGCACCACACAGGTGTTCACCATGGGTCTCATGCTGCTTCCTGCAGCTGTGATAACTGCTCTTGGTTTGGAGGCTGCTACAGGAGCCTTAGAGAAGTGGGACTCCAAATTATCTACCTTGCTCTGTGGGGAGGCTCCTTCAGACGAAACTCCTGTGGACTGCAGCGTGAAGGTGCTTTTTGTAACAAGCCATTAAGTAGGATGCTTGCACTCCTGATGCATTTTTTCAAGAGGTCATGCCCAAATGTTTGGGTTTTGATTCCCAGCTTCTAGTGGTGAAGCACTAATAGTGAAATCAGCAGTAATTAGGAAGTCAGCACTCACCAGGTGGCTGTCTCCTCCGCCGTGTACTCCACGTGAGGGATCGGGTCCCCCCTGCAAGGCAAAGGCACCACTACTGAGCAGAGCCCCAGCCAAGCTCCTCTTCCCTCTGAGAAGGAAGAACTTTGGAGAAGCTCTGCGTGATGTTCATAAATCTTCTTTAAAAACCAAACAAGGGGGTGACATAAAAGACAAAGCTTTAGTCATTTGTACATGTAGCTGGGTCATTTTTACAGGTGCAACAATTACATAGACACAAAGAAAATAATGAGTCTAGTCAGAGATTATGAATGAGCAAGGGATGAAATGAGGATTTAGCAGGCTCAATATTTACCAGACAAAAAAATTGGTTTTCACTGGAAAAAATGGAAAAACTTTGTGTGTGAAAATAAATTTAATGTGTCTGAACTTCAGGGAGCTGATGGCTCCAAGAATGAACCAGTGGCTGGGAAATAAAAGCAGCTAATAAGGAAAGATAAATGCATTTGACCTGCAGAAAAAAAAAAAACAAACCCCAAACCAAAAAACAACAACAACTGTCAGTAAGGTTAAGGATGGTAGGAAAGGAAAATTTCAACATTGATAAAAATGGGCATTGATGAAATGACAAATCTGCTTTTTCTCATCATAGCAGTTGTATTTCCTAAATCTTTCTTTTCTGTGTTTGGACAAATGAGATATTCATATATTGTAAAACACAGTTCCTGAAGGGATGATACACAGTGGCTCATAAATGCTAACCTGCAGGTGAGGTGTTAGAGAAGACCCCTTAAACTGGTGCCTCATCTTAGGACAGTATTTATCCCTGTGTCACTTGGGACTCTTCCTCTAGCACCGTGACTTTCTGTGTGTTAAGTATTTGTAGAGGATAAAAACATCAGTGTCCACATTCTGGGCTTTAAATTGGCAAAGGCCATGAAAACCAACAGCAGAAACCCTTGCTGGGATCACACCAGTTGCAGGGGTAGCTCAGACAGGCGACCCATATAATTTCTGTAGTCTGCTTTCAGCACTTCATGTCCTGGTCAGAGAGAGAATGCTATGGTGAAAGGCAGCATCACTGAATAGGATCTAGGGAATATTTTACAAACCGGGCTGAATATTAGACTCTGTTTGATTCTGTAGTGAACACATTGAGTGCTATCACTGCATATATCAGAATAGAAGTATTAAATAAGAGTACAAGACATAGTCTTAAATCTGTGTAAGACAATGATGAGAACATTGCTGGAATCTATTTAATTTAGCAGACAGAGTTAGGAGGCAAATAATTTTGCCTATAAATACCCTCATAGCAAAAAAAAAAATTATAGCAGTATTTTATCTAGTAGATGAAAGGCATGTGTGATCCATTGGATAAAAGCTAAAGCTATGAAGTCCAGCTTAGAAAAAATCCCCACATTTTTTCACTGCCAGGATAATGAACAAATTTTCTGGGCATGGGGCAGCTTTTTCAGGACTTGAAACACTGAAGTCAAAACTAGATGCCATTCTAAAGAGCTGCTACATTTCCAAATGAAGTTTGAAGTCTGATGGATATATATCTGGCTTTTGTTATGCAGGAGGTTTATTCTTACTTTACCCTTACCAATGTATGAATTAATGACAACAGATATTTTTTAATTAAAGAGAGACTGGGATGCAAAGAGAAGGACACAAAAGGAGCTGGAAAGGCTGAATAGGGAGACAAAACATAAAGAAAGAGAAGTGTCATACAGGTAGCACAATGATTTCCCAATAGGTTCATTGACGTGTCTTTATCCCCACATGAATGTTAGGAAGGACACTTACTGCTTATAGTGAAAAGCAATCTCTGCTATCGATTTCCTTCTCTGGCGATACACTTGGTCAGAGTAGCCCTGTGGTGTAAAATAGGAACAGAGATAGGACTTTTAAAGTTTCTCACCCAGGAAAATACATCACTGGCTGGAGAGACATCTCTCAAGGCAGCAGTCACACTCCAGTCCCCTGATCAGCTGCACTAGCAGGTGTTCCCAGCTCCCTGCCTCTGTGGGACGGCTCAGGAGCTCAGCACCAGGGGGTGCACACACACACTGACTCACCGGGTGATCCAGATCCAAGTCAGGGTCAAACTTGGTGACCAAATGGTGGCACTTGTCCAATTCACAGATTTTTCTGGGAAACCAGTGAACTACGGGGAGAGAGAAAGTGACAGTATTGTCTGTGGAAGTGAAGATCCCCTAAAGAGAGAGGGCTCTGAGGCTGAATAAGGTACACCTGACCTGGTGTACCAAATACACACATACAACATGGCACAGCTGCTTCAGGAAGTAGTTTCACAATCTCAATGCTCTTTTCCTAGGGTCATGTCTAATGCCATGATCTGTGTTTCATGACTTCATTGCCCCTCTCTCAGCAGAGTATTTTGTGACAAAATTAAAGAAGAAGATGAAAATTAGATTTTGCTAAATAATTCACATTAAAAACACCCAGAGATCTTGATGGTCATAGATCTCTAGGGATCTCTAGGGATATTCTCCTACATTATTATTCTACAATTATCATCCTATCTTCAGAGCAGGATGGCACAGGAAGTGTCTTGTAGATTAGTGCTGGAATCTGTACAGAGGTCCTAGCATGTAGGTAGGAAACTACTTTGCATTTATAATATAAAACACTGGAGTATGGTTGGAGAACTCATTAGGAGAGATGTGAGCAAAGCATGAAATTCAACCTCCTATTTCTATTTTTTCAGTCTTTTACCAGAAGAACAGGCTATGAACAATGGAGTCTGTTGAGAAAAGGACAAGGAGGGAAATTACTTTCAGAATTCAGGTATCCCAGAGGCAGTCCCTTCTGTTTTGCCCAAATTCAGCACACGGCAGCCCTTTCCCTTTACTGGGAATAACAAAGTCTCCACCCTGTTTCTACAGGGAGAGCTCAGCCTCTCTGCACAAGTGAAAATGTTTCTAAGTTCCTTACATTTGTCTTCCTTAGTGGTCCTCACATCTTCTGCTGCCCTCTTGATGGAGCTAATGAAAGTATTGAGGTCGGAACTGTGGACTTCACAGCGCACAAAGTATTCCAGTTCAGCGGTCCCTTCACGGGGCTTTCGGCTAAGCCTGGTCTCCAGGTGGTGAATTTTAGCTTCAAATGTCTTTTGAGACATGGAAAGGAAATAAAAAAAACCATGAAGCAACATTTGAAACATCTTCTGATACTACCCAAAGATGTCCATATGGACACAGAAGTTTGGGTTGGAAAGGACGTTACACATCATCTCATTCTAACCTCCGTGCTATGAACAGGGACAACTTTCATTAGACCACGTTGCTCGGAGCTCCATCCACCAGACCTTTAACACTCCCAGGGAAGGGACATCCACAACTCTGGGAGACCTATTTCAGTGCCTAATCACTCTCACAGTAAACAATTTTTTCTTCTGTATGACCTAAACCTACTCTCTTTCAGTTTGAATCCATCCCCCCATGCTGACACTATGTGCTCTTGTGAAAAGTCTCTCTCCATTTTTCCCCTAGACTCCCTTCAG
Organism: Bombycilla garrulus; assembly: GCA_013400315.1. Classification (NCBI taxonomy): domain Eukaryota; kingdom Metazoa; phylum Chordata; class Aves; order Passeriformes; family Bombycillidae; genus Bombycilla; species Bombycilla garrulus. The sequence goes on along the minus strand of VXBU01003114.1, from coordinate 956,731 downwards.
TTATTAGAAGGCTTCAGTTAGCTCACCAAGAAGCCTTCTCTTTTCCAGGATGAGCAATCCCCATCTGGGATGGATTCCTTCTTGCTGTTTTCTTCATGCTCCCACCTCCCTTCCGTATAAACACACCCATTAATTACACATTTTTCCTTCTGCACGAACACCGAGGCCGTTCAATAACTACCAACAGAAGATTTCCACCATCATAAAGAAGACCAAGAGAAGCAGTTGCTGTGGCAGAGCGCCGCGTTTCATTTTCCCGTGCCAGCCACTCCCGCGGGGTGTGTTGGTGGGGGCTGTGCTGGGTGGGGTGCGGGTCTGTC
>VXBU01003114.1:922796-956273 GCA_013400315.1 Bombycilla garrulus | reverse complement strand
GGGGGCTGTGGGGGTCCCGCTGGTCTGTCGGGGTCCCGCTGGTCTGTCAGGGTCCCGGGGGGCTGTGGGGGTCCCGCGGGGAGGGCGCTGCCCGGGCGGGCCGGCGGCGCGGCGCTGGCCGTGGTGCTGAACGCCGGGGCTGCCGCGCCCCACCCGCACCAGCACTCCTCTGGGTTCGCCACCAGCACTGATGCCAGGTGGGCTCGCTGTCGGAACGGACCTTCCCCGTGGAATAAGGAGACAAAGTGATGTCTGCAGTGTCCCAAAGGGCCCTGGTAGATTTGTGGGTGTTTTCTCTAGCTCAGTGAAAACTGGCAGTACAAGCCCAAGGCCCTAGGCAATGACCCAATCTTCCCAAAGTTCCCGCAGGACCTTTGATAGAGGAAGGGATGTGATTTCTTTGGTTAATCAGGGGCAAAAAGATGAGAAGGAACAGATGCGATACCACAGGTAAATTAAATTTAGGATGGTTGTTTTTTAATGTACCTACCAAGTTCACTATTACATTGTCCCCTCAACAATCGATACCTTTGCATTAATCTGACAGCCGTGATTGCATTACCTATGCTTCAGCTGCATGTAACACATACGGAAGAGTGAAACCAGCTTCCCTGCAGCCTGGTTCATGATGAGGCAAATGTCATTATGCCCGTCTGCTTTCATATCTTGTACCTGCATTGCCAGAGGGATCTGGGAAATGAATCTTCCTCTGCTGAGACTTGACATGCTTGTCTTTTTATTATATTTAAAGCTGTCTTTGTGACAAGCTCAAAGAGCTTTTTTGCTCCAGGAAGAAGCAAACAATATTTGAACATAAGCTGCCACCGCTTTTTGCTTGATCTTTTAAAAATTGTTTAAATGACTGAGTTTAAATGCAATATAACATAAAATCTACCAAGTACAAGAGCTTACACATCTGTTTCCTACCCACTGAGCAGTCTGTTGAATGCTACCCCAATGGATTTGTCATGTTTTATCTGGCATCTGTGTGCTTTTGGAATGGAGACCTCAGTCACCGCAACACATGGATTTTGTCTGAAAAGTTTGTCATAAACATTCTTCCAGTCTTGAGACAAGAACCTTGCCAGAAAACAGCTTTTCTTGCAAGAGTCCTCGTAGAGGAATTGTAATTGCTGAAGATCTAAATGTTTTCCATTAGATTATCAGAGGTAATTCTAAATGGGCAATGAATAACTAGAATGCCCTACAATTTCAGGGAAACACTTACCCCCCAAACACACTTTTTGTATGTTTACAGTTTTTAAGTAGCAGGTTTACGGTATAGTGCACACAGCCCCAAACAACCTGCTGTGAGTGGACCTGCTCTGAGCAGGAGGTTGGACCAGACACCTCCAGAGGCCACTTACAAGCCACATGACTGATTAATAGGAACAAATTGTCCTTTCCTCTCACTGCTGAAGTCAATGAAATTAAACTACCATAGATAAAATGCATCTCAGAACCTCAGTTTGCAAAACACTTTTGAATCATTATGGATGGAAACACGCTACATGAATGCAAGCTGTCATGCTTGGATTACTGTTTAAATAGGCAGCACTTATCTTAGTCTTTCCATTCATGGCACTGAGATCCTATATAATGCAACGTTACCTTGCTGGTTAGGGGGAAAAAGCTCAGTTACCAGTTTTCCTTGGTATTAAAGGCAGAGACAGGATGCATCTCTGAGGGGAACCAACATGTGAATCAGAATAATCCTTGAAGTAGACAGGTAATTTTGAAATCAATATGCCAGTTTTACACCCAGGGCAAAGCTGTTTCTGTAACTATTTGACTGAGGACCAGTGTGGTAATGACTCACAAGTGAGGTGAGTTTGGTCTGTAGACAGGCAGGGCACACAGCTTGCTTTGAATGTGGCATCAGAGCCCCGTGCCTGAAGTTGAAGTGCTGAGCAGTGGGGAGGGCTGTCAGAGTACACTATGAGCCATAACGGTGCGGACTGGAGTGTAAAACTGAAAATAATTAAGCAAAATTAAGGCCAGAGCTTAACAACACTGCAAGACAGAGGTACGCCTCCTTCTTAGTGATGGCAAGTGAGGGCACACTGGGGCATGAGCAAAGCCTGACTTCAGAGATATCGGGCAATTAACTGATAATTTGATGTAGGCAGACCTAGTCTGACTTTTCTTTATTACACTCAGGTGATGCTTCTCACAGCCCAGTCACGAAACCTGAAGTGTGTTCCTCAAGTACCACACAAGAGGTTAGGTACTCACCTCAAATACCTTAAGGACACGGGACAGGGGTGAAGTCTTGGATCCCTTGAGCATGAAGAAGAGGTTCAGCATGGCTCTCCCATCCTTCTCCTCGAATACAATCGTCTCTGTAGATTCTGCGGCACCAATGGCTGCCGCTGCAGCCTCTCTTTCCTTCCTGGCATCTTCAATGAGGCTTTGACGTCTTCCAATGAACCGTGGAGACTGAAGGCAGAACAGAAATAAATAACACTGCTCACAGAGATGTAGGAGACCAGAGGCATTCCCAGTAGCTGGATGAGATGCGACTGGTATGTGTCAGCAGAAGAGGCACAGAAAGGCTGGACTGACTTGCCTGGCTTTGTAAAGGGAGTTCTGCTCATGAGGACTGAGGTTTTAGAATTGAACTTTCAGAAATGTGGGGCTTTGGGGAAAAAAAAAACCAAAAACTGTGTAAAATATCTTTTTAGCATAATTGGAGAGTAGGCTTCTCCCCTCACCTCCCCTAGCAACAGCTTTCAATATCCTCCAGAAAAAACAAAAACCCAGAAACAGTCTTATGTGGTTTTCAGTGGAGAGACATCAGATGAACCTGAAGTCATCTGAGAAAAGATACTTTGTGAGGGACAGGTGAAGGCCCCAGCTGTGGCCTGACCAGGAAACATGAACTGTTTGCAGGTGTATTAGCAGAGCAGCTTAGCAAAACTGCTCCCAGGATCCAATATGACATTTACTTTTGACATTAAGTGGATGCTTATCCATTGAAGTGTAATTGAAACCATAACCATATATCCCAGAAAACAAATTCCTCCCACTTATCTGTAGATTTGTTTTGTCTCAACAAACTCCTGCAGCTTTCTGTTACTTGGAATTGAACCTAAAATGCAACTCTGTGCCTGAGGTCATGTTAGGACACCTGTTTATATTTATAGTGAACTGAAAACTATTTCAATCACTGCTGTTTCTTCTGTTATACAAATAGCTCATATACCAACTTATTTGTTCTTGGTCTTTTTACAACCAGTTTTCTATTTAGAGGCAACACATCTGGTTCCAGTTTTCTGTGTTCAAGACCCAAACCAGATGACAAACCTCCAGAGGTTGCTAAAAGAAACCTGGGGCAACACTGAAGAAGGACAGAGAGTGGGACTGGCTGCAGTTTTCCCTGTGATTACACTGGAAATATTTAGAACATGCTAGCATGCTAACAAAGCAGCACTTTCCCTACCTTGTGAAAATTAAGGGTGTTTTCCTTTTAAAAAGACAGCCTTATTGACTACTAAGTTTATTTTCTGTCTGAGTTTCAAAGCCCACTCTCAGTTACTTATGTTTCCTGGGAGAATCCTCTTGGATGGTTTAGTGGTGTAAAGCTGACATTTTAAACACAGCCTCGAAAACAGCACAGCAAGGCACCAGCCCACACACCTCTATCTGGTCCTGTTTCAGTAAAGACACCCCTCTGAAATTATATTTCCTTTATTCCTCAGGGCACAGAAAAACACCTTCTAACAAATAAGTGCATGCTGCTGCCTGTCTAAATTGTGGTGTTCGTGCCCAAAGAGAGCAGAGATCTAACAAGTGACCTCCGTCGTAACTTTAAAAATCTTGTGAGCATGTGCTCAGCTTTAGGCGTATGTTTTCCATCACTGCAGAGTTTTAAGCTAAGCTGGTGTTTACCTTAAAGTGCCTGCAATAAGCAGGGCAAACAGCCCTGTGCAGGCACAGAAAATGAGCTCCACAGCCATCCCAAGCCAGGCAGTGCTGTACCTAAGGGTGCTGTGTCACACCATGCACCGAGGCACAGCAGGGTTTTACTTCTGGGTTGGAGAAGGGGAGGAGGGAAACTAGACCCCATATTTAGGCTGTAAATCAGGTTAAAATCCAATTGGGTGGGGCTTAAAATGCCAGAGTTGGGTGACTGGAAAGCTGCACCAGGAGAAGCAGATTCAACCAGTTCCACCCATATGCTAGACTGGGTGGCCCCTGTCAGGCAGGAGTCCCTGTCAATTGGTTGTGGAAGTTTCTAAGCTGCATGATGGCATAGTTTAAGTGAGTAAATCGGGGAGGAAAAAAATTTAAAAAAGCAGAAAAAAGCTGAATTTTTCTTGGGAGAAGAGAGCTGGGAGGGGTCTGCCTGCCTGCTGCCTCCTCTGCCAGGCGGAGGCTGCCTGGCTGCATGTTCCCCACCTCACTGTCCTCAACTCTGCCCTTCACATTTATGCTCATTGGGCTATTACCTCCTTTTGCTGGAAAATAGGAATGTGGCATATATAATAACCAAACTGATCTCGTGATAAATGCCTTCCCTTCTTCCAAAGGCACCATTATATGGTATTTCTGAGTTGCCCTGCAGACTCGCTCCCTGAGTGCATATCTGGCTACAGTGAGAACTGTAATTTGATTTTGCAAAGCATTTATTTGCCTAACCGGGCCTGACTCATTCACCTCTTCTGAAGGTTAGTTTGCACCTCTTATGAAGGGTTTGTTCATTTTTCCTTCCTCGAATTTGTTGCAACTCAGAGTGCCCAGCCTGCATTCTCTCATCAAAATACTGTGTTTTGAGCTATTTTGTTGCTTTTTTTCCCCCCAGCTCGTTATTTGCAGAAATCAGGAAGGATTGCAAAGACTGGGGACAATAATATCCCACCCCTGCTTTCCTGCGTGCTTTTTCCTGCTTTTTTGGCTCCAATGGCTGTCTCCTGCCTGGCTCTGTAACCAAACTCTGCCCCAGCTATATTCCCAGGGTCTCTTGCAAAAACTGTTAGCAGCAGAAAAACTTAATACATAACCAAAAGTTTGAGGTTTGGCTGGCCCAACTGACATGTAAAATACCTGCTGGTGTAGAGGAGATCTGGGATTGCAAGGGTCTGGATTTCCCCCCAGTTTGCAGTTTCCCCTGGCAAGGACACAGCTCAGACCTGCCGGAGGTGATGTGAGGGTGGGTGATGGCTGTGTGGCAGATCACCCATGGCACAGTGACAGCATGAGGGCCAGGGACATGCGATGCCACATACAAATGCAGAGTCATGCCTCTCGCCTGGTAGAAGCCAGGGTTGTGGAGATCTCCTGTGCTAGGTGAGAGCAAAGAGAAAAGCTTTTCATGCATCCAACTCTCAGAGTGATCCTCACAGGGCAAAGTTTTAGTTTTATTTGTTTTGCCTTTCTGAAAATTTTCGTTCAAAAACAAACACAGGCTAAGGTTTTATGTACCCTCCAGGCTGGAGGAGCCGCTCACCCCAAGCAGATTGCCTCACGCTTGTCAGCCCACCTGTTGAACCTGAACTCTCCTGGCCCCTATGTTCAGTGGCACATTTTTTCATAAGATGCAGTGCAGCACTCCGGAGGGTGTAATAACCTAACACTCTTGACTTCTCCAGACACTGAGCATCTCAATTACTGATTTTACAAGTTGTCTGGAAAAGATCAGGTTTTCAAGGGCCACTCAAGTGTTCATTATTTTGCCAGAAGGAAAAGGACTGTGTGAGAGGGAAGCCTTCCCTGTTTTCCATTTATCAGAGAAAGCAAGCTTACCTCTTTGTTTCATAAATGTTTCCCTTCTTTCCCAGCAAACTCCCCTCTCCAAAACACCTTTCTGCCAATGTAGTAGTTGATTTTAGTGAGGCAGAGCATTGCAGAGGGTGAGAGTGGGTGAAAAAGGCAACAGGTATAAGGGAGAGAAATGGGGAGCTCTAAAAGTGACCTGCAGACAAGTCGCACTGTAGACATTTGCCAAACGTATCTGCTACCTAACCCATCTCTATTCCTACGTTTCCTCCTGCCAAGCATCCCAAGTGGGTCCCCTCCTGGTGCACCCATTGCCACTGGCTGCTCTGACTCCTGCATTGTCACCTGCTGCCTATGCACGTCTTTGCCCCACAGCACCGTCCAATATTGGGAGTCTTCAAGCTCATCCTGCCTGGCAAGGCTTTGAAGAGCTGAAATGTCTCTGTCCCTACAGCAAGTCTGATGGGTTGTCCAGGCTTGGCTTTCTAAAGACACTTTACAGCTTCGGGGCAGGTTTTCCTCCCCCTTCCCTGACACATTCAGATCTGGTGTGTGCAGAAGCTTTCCCTGGGCTCAACACAGGGCTGAGAACACATCAGGGAGGACTGGGAACAGAAATGGGGGAAGGATGTTCTGGGAGATAAACTTGACTGAACAAACAAGTTAAACTGCCTGTGACTTATGTGCTGTCTGGAATGACAGTCTCACTTTTTTTATTATGCTAGAACAGGTGAAATCTCTGCAGCTTAATGCCTTGAAACCTGGAAATCATTAAGATCTTCAGATTGCCTTTCACAGGGGGATTCCTTGCTATTCTTGCCTGAGGTCTGTGGGTTATTCACCTTACTTTTGGTTGAAGTGGTTTCAATATTTCAAGTTTTCACCCCCTTAAATGTTTTCATTTCACATGTATCAGTATGTAGAGAGAGCTGTTGGAGTAATTTCCCTTTGCCAGCCTCAAGCCCGGATGTGCCCATGTCGGGGAAGTCCCACAAACAAAGTGTTGGTCCATCTCTCCCTGCCTGTCTCTGCCTGTAGCTATGGAAGAGGCTGTGGTTTTTGGAGGGGGAGGGAGAGAAGTGGGGTAGGGTTGTCTTACCATGATGGCCTCGGCTTGCTTGGAGTCCAGCTCTGACACCGCCCTGCGGAAGCCTTTGGCTGCAGAGGTGGAGATGTTCGGGGTTGGCATCTTTGCTCTTCCACGAGCTCTGCTGTCTGCTTTCCAGCTCCTTGCCAGCTTTTTATAGGGCAGGGCTGACGTCAAAGACTCTTTCAAATCTTCTCTTCCCCTGCCACCTCCCCATCACCACCTCCCTCCTTTCTCCCCCTCGGGCTGAGAGGAGGAGGGGATGTGAAGGAGAGAAACGTGTCTGTCCCATTAAATCTAATCGCTACAAAGATTGCAGACACCCTGCCTTCACAGACCAGACAATCCCCCACCTGTTTGCCTGCATCCAAAAGATTTCTTCTCTAATTTACCCCTTCTCTCCTTTCCCCCTCCCCCCCCCACTTCTGGACGGAGTTCGTTCTCATTACATGTTTCAGTCCGACACATTTGCTTCCTCAGCCTGGGAGTTGCAGGAAAGGATTTTGATCTGTGAAAGGATGAAATAAAAGGAAGGGAGAGATTTAGCCCTCTCCAGCCTTCTTCCCCTCTTGTTTGCCTTGTCATGGAGGCAGTAAAGTAATAGGAAAATAACACTGATTCCCGCAAGGCAGCTGTGGGACTGGATGCTGTTCTCATGTATGCACCTCCCGGTGCCCGGCTGCTGACAATGCTGTGCCTTCCAAGGCTCCCCCAGCACCTCAGAACTTCATTTGGCCATGTCACTCTGACAGCAGGAGGGCAGAATCTGACTCCTCAGAAAAGAAAAAGGCTTTAGAGAAAATAACCCAGAAAAACCCTCTCAGTCCTGTCTTCCTAAGTGCTTTGCTCCTCTTGCAGTAGTTCCTAAGAGAACAAATGCTTGAGTACAGCTGGGGCTGTGACAGCGTGTGACAGGTCAGACCCATCCCTGGGTCTCTGCTTTGTTGTGAGTAAAACTGGCATTTTTCTCTGATAAGATTTGTGGCAGGTGTCCCACCCAAACAAGTGCTGCAGGAATGCATGACCGTGCTTTGTGAGAGCCACCTCCGTCCTGGTGACAGGCCACTGACTGGCACCAATCCCTTTCACCAGCTGACTGCCCGAGAGCTCACCCGCAACCTTGCTGACCACAGCACTGACCTCTGGCAGGGCTGGTGGCTCATCCTGCATTCAGCAGGACAGCTGGCTTCATCCCAGCCTGCTGATGACTTTTGCAGTGCCAAAAGCTCTGGAGGACCAGCAACCCATTGACCTCCTTGAGGATGCAAAGCTGTTGATGTTTGCCAAACACCAGGGAGCGGGCAGCGTGACCAACACTGCCAGCCCCACCACAGCAGCTTGGGAAGCTCATTGGTAGGAGTTGAAGCTGAAGTAAGGAGTTGGCAGCAGCTAAAGATTGGTGCAGTAGTGAGACAAAATTGATTTTAAGTCATGTGGAGTATCTTCTCTTATTGCAGGTGCTGAGGGCACTCGGCTGTTCAGTACAGTAAAAACCACAGGAAGGAGTTAAGCAGCCATCAGGGCTCATCTATCCCCAGCCTCTGTGTCCTCCCGTGTGGTATCACCTCACACACTGAGAACAGCCCTTGCTTTTGCTTTAATTTCATCCCTAATCCCCTCTGAGTCTCCTAAACTGTCTGTTTGCTCTCTGCTAAACCCTGGATGCTCAAAACACAAGATAAAACCCCACCAAACTGACGGAAGGTAATGCTGCCTGGTGTTGCAAGATTTTCTCAGAAATTATTTTGGGAGCAGGTTCCAAGGCACTCCCCTGCCCAGAAGGCAGTCAAGGAGCAGCACTGCAGGCTCAGTCACCTCCTGTCTGCTGGGGTGGCTTTGGGGACCCTCTTACTGGGGGATGCAAATTAGCACAATGCTAGGGTTGATTTATTTTTGTGTTGCTGGCTGAGGTGAATCATGGTTGTTGGACAGGCTGGGATGCTGGGAACAAGGTTCTGAAGATTGTAAGGCAAAAAGAACCCGCTTCAAAAGAGGCCACAGAAATAACACTCACATATCTTTGGTGGTAGGCAGCAGTGAAGAGACCTCAGTGGGGATTCTGTAACACCACTAATGCCAGTAAAATTGCCACATACAGAGGGCAAAGGACACAGCTCTTCCTCACAACCTAGGATGAAGCTGCAAAGGTACTAAGGATGAAAAGCCCTAGTTAGGCTAGGTACTCCAGAAGTATTTAGTTAAAACCATTCAGAGATTTTGCTAGTGAAATACCCTATTAAAAAAAATAATTGTCAATGAAGGGCCTTGCCAAGACTGGACCAGCTTTGCTGGGAGTTCGTTTGGAAAGGAATAAGGGACTTAGGTAAGAGGATGGTTACAAGAATTGCATTTGAATATATTTACTAAAACAAGTTTTAAATGTGGATGAATTATTCTGGCTTGCATTACCTTTTAAAACAGCATGTAGAACATGTAATTACAATATTTTTCATTTGAGGCTTTCAGTTCAATTTAAAAACAAAGACAAAATTAGAATTAATTGATTAATTTAATCCCTTTTCATTCATGCTGTTTTCTTACCTTAAAGTTAGAAAGACAAATAATTTTTCCAGACCTATTATTTTTGGAAACTGACTTAGTTTAAAGGTCTCTTTAAAGAAGTATTTGCTGGTGATGATAAACCTAAAATCAGCCATCACAGCAAGTTCCAGTTATCCAAATCTGTAATAAATTTGCTAAGAGGATAGGCTTAAAATGTCAGTTCATGTAAAGAATTGAGAAAATTGGCAAAATAATAAATACGGGAACAGAACAAGCCACTCAACCTTCCTGCAGGCTGTAACCTATTCAGATGTGAAAGCTCTTCTGACAAACAGAAGCTTTAAAATGTGCTGATAACATCAGACAAGTTTTCAAGATTATTGTATGACTAGATAGAATTTCTCTGAATATATTTTCTGTTTTCTTTTTTGTCTCGTTACATGTTGTTACTTCCCTGGTGAAATTCAGTACTTTATTCAAGATCATCAGTCCTTCTACTTAGTTATCTTATCCCAAAGTCCTTGATTTTTAATCCCTTGTCTTCCTACTATTGGCGAATTAGGCATACAACTCTCTTCTTCTTTAAGCCTTGCTCATCTGCCCACCCCATCCCTGCATTGTATGGAAATGCTGTCCAGCATGGAGCCAAAGTTCTGCTTTCCATGCAACCAAGGGCAAAACTTCCAGATTGCCCTGAGGGAATTGCCATGGTAAGAATTTCACTCTCTGATAGGAGCAAAGAACCAGGCTCAGGTTCTCCTATCCTGGAGGAGCTGACAGAGGAGGGAAGCTGGAGAAACCACATGGCAGCAGGTTCTCCTTTCGGGCAGCAGGGAGGGTGGATGTCCCCCAGAGCAATTATCAGCACGGCTGCAAAAGGACAGGCATTACTTTTTCCCAGACAGTCCAGTGCAAAGCTGTTCAACATATTTTCCACCTGTGCCCTTCTCAGGCAAATTCCCATCTTTTTGGAAACCAGCCACATCTTAGAATCTTTCATTTCTTCGTGTGTCTACATCTCTATAAACCACCTGCCTGGGTCCATGTTTAAGTTCTGCTGATATCAAACATGACTTTTGGGGGGGTGTAAGCCTATTTGGTTAAACCAACACAGGTTTGTCTCCGCTTTTGTTGTGTTTGATTAATTACCAGATTTGCTAGTAGGGAAGAGGAGCCTTTAGGAAGCTTTACAAAGGAAATACGACAGATGGATGGGTCTTCATCACTGCTTTGTTTCTCATACTCCAACCACCTGACCATCCTTGAATGTGTGTGGCTGCCGTGTGTATCCAGCTGTGTGTTTTAAGGGATTAATCTGACGTAAAGCAGCCAGAGCAAACACACTTGGACACTGTTTCACTGCACTAGCCCCCAGACAGAAAAGTCCATAAACTGGGATGCCCTGACAGTGCTTCCCTCAAGGGTGAAGCAGACCCAAAAACAATCCAGGAATGGCGTTAATGTGCAAAGTACTACTGGTCCTGTGGAGGCTCTTTTCACCTGCCACTGGATGTGGGATTGGTGGTGCAGAGATAGAAATGAGATATCGGGATCTGTGGCTGTATCCCTGTGGTCAGTTTGTGCATCCTCAAGCACTCTTTACAATGATCTCCATTTCTGGGCACCTCAGGTATGGGGGCCGAGGGGAAACCCCACCTGCCAAACATCCACCCCTAATTGCGTGGAGCCGGCGAGATCTCCATGAACCCAGCTGCAGTCTTGATGCAAGGTCCCAGGGTGAACCAGTGGCAAAGGCTCTGGGCAGGGGTGGGGGTCTCTCTGCTGGGCCAGGGAGCTGCAGGGACAGGGTTTGTGCTGTGACAGTCCCCCAGCAAGGCCCAAAGAGGAGAGGGACGGTGTACTCGGATGTGAGGGCCAGCTGCCATCTCCCACCAAACCGAGCCAACCCTGGTAGCCATGAGGGGTGCCCAGGCCCCCTCGCTGCTCTTCCTTCCACCCACCCACTCGCTCTCCCTCCTCCCCTCCACAGCATGAATAATTACGGTCTGCCATAATTTTGAAGCAATTACAGGGGGGTGAGCCAGCTCCATCAAGAGATGTTTTTTCCTCTTCTCCCTTCACAGCTCCATTCAACATCCCCAAGTGCCACAAAGGTGTTTAATAACCCATAATGACACCTCAGGCCTTCACATCATTGCATCCTCCCTAAGACTGGGCCAGCATCAGGAGGAAGAAAAAATAAAAGAGATAATTAAAATCCTCACCTCCCTCTTAACTTCGCAGCCTCCTATTATCCAGGAAACACGGACTTTTGTGCTCACGCTGTCTCACGACAGATGAGCCCTGGGGAAGGGGGGCTGCAAGCAGCAGAGATGTGCTAACTCTCCAGCCGGGGCAGCGAGATGCTTTGTGCTGCCCTGGGAGAAAAGCTCTGCCATTCCCTCCACTGCAGAGGCAGCCTCCAGGACATGATGGGTCTGCATGCAGGGGTTGTTCTTCCAAGGCAAATCAAAACAGCCAACTATGTTAAAAAAAAAAAAAAAAAAAAAAGAAGCAAAACATGCAGTTTTCTAGAGATGATGAAGTCGGGCTATGCAATCTCCTCCAATGACATTTTGCCTCAGTGTGTGCCAGTACATTTTCACAATGGAGTGTACAAGAGAGATCTGTTCCACAGATGCCAACCAATGGCTTAAGGACCAAGGCCAATGCCCTCAGCAGCTGAATGCAAACATCCATGTCAGAGATTTCACATTTCAGAAGGCCATATTACCTTTAGCTAAACCTGAGAATATTCCTGTAACCTACGAAAAATGTCCTTCTGCCTCCTATTTTGAAGCATGGGGCTGGCTTGCCTCATAACTCTGTTTTCATCTCCACATTCAGACACAAAATTCTGTACTCATGTTGTTCAAATCTTGCCTCAAAAACCTGTTGAATCCCCACTCATTGGAAAAGAGTGAAAACAGAATTATGGGAAGTTTTTGCAGCAATCAGCTTTTCAGAGGAAAATAACCTGATTTCCAGGAAAACAGTGAATTGTTTGGGGAAAGGGTTTTCAGAGGGACTGAAGGCTACCTGGATGGAGGGGGAAAACAGCCTCTCCCTAGGAACTGAGAATTTAGCCCTGAGTTTTCAGAAGAAAACCCAGCTCTCTCTTTCAGCAAATGGACCTGGAACAGGCAAGTGAAAATTCAGAAATATTGTATTGATGATACACCTGCCACCGCAGAATCCAAAACAACCATCTTGTCTCAGATCAATGGGGAAGCACTTAGGAGCAATTTTCTCCTTGGAAATGCAGCCAGCCAGCAGAGAGTCAGGAGCAGGTGGCGGAATATAATGCACACCTCTTGGAACATGCCATTTAGTGGCAGGGTAAAATTAATTGGTGACACCTCTGGCCCATTGTATTGCAACTCGTGGACAATTTCTTTAACGAGATCATCAGGGAATGTCATCTTTGTGCAGAAAGGTAATTTATGTGTATTGCAACAGATTTTCTGCACCACCAGTACTCCTGATTTTATATAAGTCTGTGACACCAAATATTTTATTCCCAGTTCCTGGAATCCACTTTATTAAAAAAATAAATAAATGAAACCTTTTTTGAGAAATGTTGAAAGACTGAAGAAGATTTCCGTGAGCTCCCAGAGAGGTGGAAAAAACCTTCAAGAAGCAGTAATTATCATATAGAGGTCTGGCACAGAATTTTTGAACATTGAGTTTGACAGTGAATTTGCTTTTTTTGCAACCAAATAAAAAAAAGAAGAAGAAGAAAAAAGATTGGGCAGCTAAAGAGCAGCCAGAAAACATCCAAAACATTATGACAAGAAGAATCAAATGTCCACAGCTAATTCTATTGCCAACCACAAACACAGAAAACAGGGACTGCCTTTCTGACAGCTCAACTCATGGCCGTGGGCAAGTCATTTGACTCACTGCTTCGTTTCCTGCCTTCTGCCACCAGGCTGGTAATTGCTCTGACCTTCATCTGTGAAGAACCAGTTAATGGTGGGCAAGAGATGCAGAAATCAATAGAAACATTTGGCTCTCACCTTCTTTTGTTCCTCTCACCTGACGCCTGGTAGTCCATCAGGTCTTTGCATTGCTGAATACTTGTGGAAAAGGGACTCCTGCTGCTGCTTCTTTTTCTCCAGACCCTCGGAAGCCCCAGCACTAAGAGGTTTGCAGTGACCTCAGTTTTTCAACTCTTCCTGTAGATAAAAAAAAAAAAAAAGTTAAAGACATGTCCCCATTTTTTTGCCAAGTTCATTAAGTCCCAGTCCTGCTGTATTCATTCCTGAAAGCTGGTTTTGGGGAATTCAGTCTCTTCACGGCTGGTGAGCATCGTCTCTGGCATGTTTAACCTTCTTACTTAGTCACCCACGCCATGGAGTAAGACAGAATTCATGTAACTCAAAGCAGCATCAGAAAGGAGAAAGACAAGCCTTGGTGAGGTACCAAAGCGGGTTCCCACTGCCCTTCCAGAAGGAAATCTTCACTGTGTTTTGGACTGGTCTGAGCATGGCCAAAGCTGATGACATGGGACCTGAAGGGACTTCAGCCCATGGTCACCTGTGACTTAGGACCTGACTGCAAGGCTGCACAGTGTGGGTGGCATGGCTCTTGGCCCCATATCTGCCCTTGGTCCCTACTCTGAGTGTTGTTTTGCCCCCAGCTTCCTGGCCACCCATCCCTGCTGTTCCAGCTGTGGGAGCAAATGATGCTAGAAGAGGAGAAGGGTTTTCCATCAGCGCTTTGTCAGTGTTTGCCCAACACACTCCATTTTCATGAACATGTAATTTCTTTGACATAGATACATCTTCCTCCCCCTCCTCTTTCCCCTTTTCTTATCTTTTGTAACAACACCTCAGGTCACCAAGGTGGACCAGCAAAATGCAGCTCAGTGCTGCTTCCATGTGAACAGCAAATCATCCACTTCTTACTCAGTCAGTCCCCTCTCTCCTCAGGCACTGGAAGATAAAAACCATCCACCTGTCAAACAAAAGGTCTGATGTGATTTTAGCATTACGTGCCACACAAAGGGTCTCAGACCTATGAAAATGTCACTATATTGACTTTATACAAACGTTTATTCATTGTTCTGTTTATACATAGAAAGATGCTTCGCATTCAGCATAGAACAGTGAGATTTATTACAATGATACGACCAGATCTCTACTGTTAATTATCACCATCATTTCACAGTGAGGTCAGTGCTTTCCTACTGATTCACATCTGCTTGGGATCTCACTTTTATTCCTAACAGGTAGTCATCAAGTAAACAAATACATGAAAAAGAGCACAAGAAAATATTTTGCTCTCCTTTTCAGAGGATGAATGTAAATGCATCATCCATGGCAAGGTTCATTCCACCCAGCAGGCTTAAGGCCATGACTCATCAAAGCCCTGTGCTTCTCTTCTGGATCTTCAAGGTGTATCAACAATGTTTTATTGATTCACAGTCATGGAAAGTAAAGAAAGAAAAGCGTTTGGGATCTCTACTGGAACAATATGCCTGACTTCAGTACTTCTGCCATTAAGCTGCTGGGGTGACGCCATGGAAAAGCATTTATGAGATTTTTCCTATCCTCCCAAATGGTGGGGCTGTTGGTTACACATATGGATCCCTTGGGATCTTTAGATTCATACAGGTCTTAGTGGAGAAGAGAACAAAAAGATCAGTAGCTGGGAGTTAGGCAAAGAAGAAAAGTTCCAGTCAGCAGTAGGACATGTTTTTAATAGTGGTGGCAAGCAACCCAAATGGACATTGGCACCTCACTGGAAGGTTTTGGCTGAGACAGGACAGGATAAGACTAACGGGGATGAACAGCCTGAGTGCTGTGCAGGAGGAGATCCCGCTGTGATGATCCACAAGGCACAAAGCTGCGACAGGGGTACCCCAGCCAGGAAGGCAAGGTAGACCCCTCCCAAGACCCACTAGCACTGCATGGCTGAGGCCACCTTGCACTTGGCCAAGACTGCTCTCAGAAACCTCTCTTTTTTCCTGAGAAAAGACAGGTGAGAATACATCACCCCTGCAGAGGAAGACTTTGGCCTTTCCCTGTGTACCAGCCAGGAAAATTCATCTCTCTGCATCACTTAATGGGGCAGAAATTACGTGGTTTGAGTGCTCATCCTTTCCCCTTTCCCTTTGGTGCTGGCAGCGCCTGCATCAGGAGGTTTAATAGTACTTTCACTTATTTAATTTACATCAGGGACGTGCTGGATGGCAACGAGGTGGGATGGTCCAGGAGGAAAAGCACTACAGAGAAGAGGCTAAAATCTCCCTGGATCTTCATTGTTCTGCCTCCCTTCTCATTCCTACTTCCGAGACATCACCAAAAGTAAATAAATACCTTTATAGGAGGAGGCAGGATGTGATTATCTCCTCGTTCTCATATTGCTTCCCTGCCTCTCCTGTGGGTTTCCCTTCCCCCACCTCCCCGTTCCCTTCCTCCCTCCCTACCTACCTACGTTTGACCTGAACAGCAGCAGGAGCCTGACCATAGCCTGAAGGGATTTGCCTTGTGCCTTTAGTGGGATGGAGTTTGGATTTCCTTATCTGTCCCCGATAGGGCCATGTGTTTTTTCTCTGCTTCCCCTCCCTGCAGATGAGTGTTGAGGGCAACTAGAGACAAGGGGTCCTTGTAAGTGCCTTATGATAATTGCAGAGCAGCGACTGCTCTGAAAATCTAAATTCCTCCCTGACATTTCCACTCTAAAGCTCCCACTGACTCAGCTGCTGCTTGTGATATTTAAACAAGGATTATCTCCTTTTTTATTCTTTTCTTTTTTGATAATGGGATGGCAGAAGGTTATTTTAACACTTTCCTGTGGCTGGTTTGGCTATTACAGATCCCATACTCTTCAGGACTGTAACCAAACCTCTGCTTCCCAAGTCACTCATGTGGCATAACTAAGAGGATCAAAGGCTCCTGTCATAAAAAACAAGGATCTTTCCCCAGATCGTAATCTTTTTCAAATTTAGCATACCTGAAAATTTACAGCTTTGGGTGTAAAAGGACTCATCCCATTGGCTTCAGCACAACTACACCTAACATCCCTCTGGGTCCCCAGGCATTCCATCTTACAGCAGTTTTCTGTCCACTAGATTAGTTTTCATTTCATAGGGATGCTGAGAAGCATCTCCACAAAAGAACTTCAAAGAAAGTGCAGGGCACTTTTTGACCCCTGAGAGATACAAGTGCAGCATCGCTAGGAGAGAACTAATGAGAGCTCTTCATCACTGCAGGAATTACCTGGCAGGCAAGGGACAGCACAGCAAGTAAGTAATACCCCATCCAGCTCCTCATTTCCACGCTTAAAAATGGTGTCCAAAAGGCAGAAAGTTGGTCCCCTCCGTGACAGCCCATTGTGGAGGTTGGGGTGGGACGGACTGGACAAATGTAAGCAGCGCAGATGTGCTTGAAAGCATGGAAGAGGTGGGCACAGGGCCGTGGGCTGGACCAGTGAGGCTGAGGATGGGAGCGAGGATCTGCCCTTGCACACTGTGCTGCCCACAGCACTGACAGTGGCCGTGGGGAGAGGCAGGGCCCTGGTGTCTGACCACGCTCCCTATCGCACTGCCGCAGTCAGGCAGAGCAAACATCCCTAAATGGAGCTGTTCCCAGGCGCCGCCGATAAGCAGCGCAGGCCAGGAACAGGGACAGCTGCCTGGTTTTCCCCATGTTTCAGGATGTAGGGCTGCTTTTCAGCCCTGGCAGCTCCTGGAGAAGGCCTCTGTTAAGCCCTTATTCGATCAGGACCAGCACTATTTGCAATGCCTCCCTGCTGCAGGAGGATGACAGCTTGGGGCAGCTTAAACGAGCAAATGGTGCCGAGCTGGTGTGGCTCCACTGCCTGTTTTGGGTCAGCATCCCACCCCTGCACCCCCCTCCCAGTGCCAGACCTTCTCACACAGCCTCAGGGATATCATCCAGGGCAGGAGCAATACAGGCCGTGCCGCACCTCGGATGGGCAGAAGACCTGGTCTCCTTCTCGTGGTCCCTCCCAGCTTAAGCACCTGTTTCCACTCACGGGGTGTCTCCATGGCAATTTGCAGCTGCCAGGCAGTGGAGATCATGGCAGTAATAAAATGCTGCTCCCTGGTTTACTTCTTGAGGATAAAATTCTGGAGGAGTGCTCTTCTCTTCCAGGGCAGCTTGGGGACCCAGCAGTGGGATGTAGCTGTGCACTGGCTGTGCACAAGGCCTCTTCTCCTGGCACTATCATCCCACCTAGGGAGCAGCAGGCAGCCACCAAACCATGGTCAAAGAAGAGAAGCTTAGGCACAGAGAGATATAATGGGGGCCTGAGTGAAAGGATGAGGCCGGTTATCCTTAGATTATCCTTCATAGCTTTTTGTTGTCACAAATTAACCTCTCCATCTGGTCCAGATCTATTTGAAAGGCCCTCTGTGCACACGGCTCTTAGAACATGTTTTGGGGCTAGTCGGGTGTGAAGGTGTTTAGACCTTCTCTGTCAGAGAAGTCCATGCTCCAAGATGCGAAGCACATTGTGGGTAGTTCCCATGGTCTCTTTTTGGTCACCTCTATGACCCAAAAGGACCTGGAGGACTCCTCATTCCTGGGAAGGGCTTAAAAACTAGAATTGAAATGAGGTTGTCTTCCGTTCTCCAGGTGACATGTGACACACTGGATGGCCAGATGGCTGTGGTGCCCTTCCGAAGGACCTTTGCAAGGCTGAGGAAGTGGTCAGCTCCTGCAAGTCACAGTGCAAAGTCCTGGCCCTGCAGGGGAATAATCCCACACACCAGCACATGCTGAGAGCCAACTGGCTTTTGCACAAAAAGCTCTGGGGGTACTGGTGGGTCCAGCAGAACCCAGTCCCATGCAGCTGCTCTGCCTAAGCAGGGAACAGAACAGGGCAAACTTGAGATCCCTTCCAACTTCAACCACTCTGCCATTCTGGGATCATCAATGGAGAGAATACAAGAGAAAAGGAATATAGCAGCGCTTGAAAAAAATCCTCTTCAAAAGCCCACCTGAAACAATCCCTCCCCTAAAAATTTAAAAGACCGAAAACAAGTAAAATAAAAGAAGGAAAAAAGAAAGTCTCCTTCCCTCCAGCTGGTCAATACACTTTTCAGTTTGCTGGAAGAATTTTTAAGTAAGGACCACTTAGTGCTCTTGTTAATAATGTGACACCTCACTAACTTCTGATTGCCATGACACATTGCAGCTACTTCCACATCAACCACAGGGCTCTGTACTCAGTCCCACCGGGTCTCTGGTACCGCTGGGGCAGTCATGAGCTGTGGAGATGGACTCTTGGCAGGGCCAAGGGAGCGCAGGAGCAGGTGACTGGCTGCTGCTGGTGACGTGCCTGCTGGCCTGTCATCTCCAGTGTCACACAGTGACTCAGTGCTCCAGGCCAGCCCCACGCTGAGTCACAGCCAGGGGACCTTCCCCCACATCATCCAGCTGTTGTTAGCACAGGTGGACCAGGACAAACGGTGGCTCAAGCGATTCTTCAGAAGGTGGTTATTTGTCCATCGCCATAAGGGCTTTGAGTTCATAGAACAGGAAGGTGCTGCATTTCTGTTCAATAGTAGCATGAAAAGTCATGTCCACATCCTTTCTAAGGTTCTTCTGTAATCATGACACCACACACTGCTCCCTTCCCTGTCTCGCATCGCTGTTGTTCTATCAGGGCTCCAACAGAGGGTAAGAAAAGCAGGCTGAGTTTTCCAGCGGTGCCTCACCAGCTCTCATGATGCCTCTGTAATTCTCCTGTCTCACTGTAGGTGGTAGGATGGACCATGGGTAGGTCAGTCCCTGGGCTTCTACTCCTGCTGGCAAGGCCTGAAAAGCAGACCAGCTTTTCCCAGAGTCTGCTGCTGGGAAATTTATGAAATTTATGTGCAGGACATAAATTTATGCTCACACTCCCACGTACACGGCTGAAAGAAACTCTTGTGGTTCTTGAGAACTGATGGCCTGGAGAAGTCTGCAAGGTGGTTCTGAACCTGGAATCTCCTTCTGAGGGCCAACTTGCCCTAAAATAGGAGGTAAAGCTGCTCTAGAAACCTTCTGTGTTTATCTTGTGTGCAAATCAGATAGTAAGTCCCACAGCCATCTCCACCCTGCCCTTTGGTCAGTGCTATCAAAATTCTGTTAGGTCTCAAGGAGATGTGATCAGAGATGCACCTGGGAGGAAGTGAAATCCAACCTATCATCTCAGCTCCCCTGACTCACCATCCATGAAAGGAATTGGTCACAAATGTTCCTGATGTTGCAAGTTTCTCCTCACCCTTTCTCTGAAGCCTCTCTCCTGCCCCAGGTTGCTGGTGGTCAGCCAGGGGTTGAACTGGGAGGAAGAAGGCTGGAGCTGCTCCCGAGGGCCCTCATGCCAGGCAAGGCAGGCAAGCTCTGCCTCGATGGGGGGACACATCAAAGGAAGATTGCAAAACCTTGGCAGCACTCAGGCATGTTCCTGTCCTCCTTTCCACTGACAGATGCTTCTTACAAACTCAGGAGATGTCCGTAAAGAAGTGATTTCCTGAAACAAGAGGGACTTGGAACAGCTTTCTGCCTTTCAGTAAACATTCATTTGTTTAATGGGTGGAGATGGGCATGAGGGAGTCTGAAATCTCATTCCCCTGTTGGATTTCCGGGAAGCCAAGCATGCTGAGTCCAGCTGGACGCACAGTCCCAGCCCACAGAAACATCCTGTCCCTCATCTTCTCATGACAGCATGTTTGCTCACCCTCTTTCACCCTCATTTTCACACTTCCCATGGGGTCCTGCTTCACTTCAGGGTCACTCTGGGACCAATAATCTCTGGGGATGGGCATCTGCTTCTCCTTCCCCATCAGCCCCACCTGCAGCCCAGGGATATATCCTGACAGCAGACAGGGAACAGCTCCAAAGACGAGCATGTCCCAAGGCAGGGCAGGGCTTGGCACCTCCCCTCTCCCTTTCTCCACCCAAAAAGGTTTCAGTTCACACTCCGGTATTGAAGTGACTGGGCCCGATTTTTGGAAAAGCTGGACACTTGGGTAGATTTTGAAAAATTATCTGTCTGCTTTTAAAAATAGGGCCACAGGATGCATCTGAAACTGTTTCTAAAATGACTTAAACCCCTTGTTCCTTGTATTTTTTAAACTTGCTTTTTCCTTCTTTTCTCCTTTGTTACTACTTTCCTTTTAAGTGGAGGCATGGGTCAGTTTTGCTTCACTGTATTTCTTTTCAGCATTAAATAGTGACCTGCTGAAGTAGCTCAGGGGTGTGCTGGCATTTTGCAGCCTTTTATTAGGCAGCGGTCCACTTGCAGGTGCTGAAGAGGGCTTAACCACTGTGGTTGTCAGGAGGCAGGGAGAGGCGAGGGAAGGGTAATTGAGGGTTTAGACAGCACTTGTCTCCGCCAGACACCTACCATCAAACCCAGGCAGGGCTATTGATCGGCTTCTCAAGTGGTCTGCCTCTCCTATTAGCCCTGTCCTCGGCAAGGCACAGTGTATTGAAGAAATATAGATTTTTGGTTGTGCTTTGTAGTGACACCAGAGGCAGGTGGAATTGGGAGGCACAAGAAAATAGCAGGACGTGATCTCTTTGTGGGGAAAAAGACGGGGTTGTAGCCCCAGTGCAAAGGCAGGTCTTGGTGGTAGCGTGGGGGTAGCATTGCATTCAAGCTGGTCCGGGACAGTTCCATGGTAAATCCCTCTCAAATAATGTAGTCTTAGCTGAAAGCACCTCAAATTACAGACTGAAAGCTTTTCTGTTTAGGTACAAGAGCAGTTAAAATGCAAAGAGGAGTGAGTTGTGCAGTTAAAAGCCATGGAAAACTAGCCATAAAAGAGAGGACAGCATCCTCTCTGGCCAAGGCAGTTTGCTGTCTTAACCACGGGTCTGAGGGAAAATGGTGGTGGCTGATAAACTTTACAGATAGGAACGTCCCAGGGGTGCAGTGAATGCGGAGAAATCTGTGGGTTTCTGTGTAGCATTTTAAGGTGGAAAACAGATTAAATAGACGACCTGTGCAAGACAGGTGGTCTGTACATGTTGGAGGCGATCGGGAAAGTTTGGGCGGTGATGAACAAGTGACTTCCTCGCAGGGTGCACCGTGAGGGCTGCAAGGTGCGGGAGGAGGAGCCAGGGTTGGAAGGTGCCACCCCAGCAGTGAGGAGACCCTCATTAAAACAGTCTTGCTCCTGTAAATTGCTTCCCTGGGCCGGTATCCCCAGCCTTGGGGATATACGCTTCAATACAAGGAGGCTGTGCGAGTAGTCCGTGATCCGCTCTGGGACTCCACCTGGACCTCACACACTCTGCCCAGGTGATGCTGAACAAACTCAGGCGCACAGACAAAATCAGTGACAGACAGGGCACGGCGAGAGCTGTGCCTCAATGGCAAGGAGAGCCCTGCTGCTGTTTCGCCCTGGGGAAGGCGAAGGAGGAGCCGGAGTTTTGGGAGGTGCGCTCCCGGAAGGTCCCGGTGCTCGGCGGGGCCGGGCCGTGCCGTGAGGGGCGGCAGCAGGAGCGCAGTGCCGCGGCAGCGCACCGGGCGGCGCTGCGGGTCCGCCGGCAGCCCCGGCATCCTGCCTTCGCACCCCTCCCCGATCCCCGGCATCCTGCCTTCGCACCCCTCCCCGATCCCCGGCTTTGGGAGCAGAGCCGCTGCTGCCCCGGACACCGGCAAACGCGAGTCCCTCTGCCAGAAGAGCGGCACAGCACAAGGGTCTGTGCCAGCCCGAGTGGCGACATCTGGGTGTCCCTGTCTCTGTTCTTGTGTCAGTGGGAGGGTACAGCTGCAAAACCCATCTCCAGGCCCACAGCAGCCCACACCCGAAGCGTTTCATGGTCTACTGCAAGATATAAAACCTGTATCTTTTCTTTAGAATGTATGTGCTGCAAACGGGCCATGAAGATTTTACAGGGCTGGAGAGTCTCTCCAGTGGAAACAGCCCGAGAGAGTTGGGGTTGTTCAGCCTGGAGAAGAAGAAGCTCCAGGGACACCCTAGAGCAGCCCCCCAGTCCCTAAAGCAGCCTACGAAAAGGCTGGAGATGGACTTTTTACAAGGGCATGTAGTGAGAGGAAAAGGAGGAAAATGGCTTTCGTCTGAAAGAGAGCAGATTTAGATTAGTTATTAGGAAAAAATTGTTGACTGTGAGGGTGGTGAGGCACTGGAACAGGCTGCCGAGAGAAGTTGTGGACTCCCCATTCCTGGAAGTGTTCAAGGCCAAATTGGATGGGGCTTTGAGCAACCTCATCTACTGGGAGGTGTCCCTGCCCATGGCAGAGAGGTTGGAACTCGTTGATCTTTAAGACCCATTCCAACCCAAATTATTTTATGAAATGTCCTGGGACACGGTTTGCATTTGCAGTAATATTTTTGCAGGGGAAACAACCCAAGGAATGAGCTTCTAACTTCAGGAGTGACAGACTTCTAAAATATAATGCAAAGCTTTGGTAACCCTATGGCAGACTCCTGAGGTTCAAGTGATCTTCATTTTGTGACAGTCTGCCTTAAAATCTCTCAGGAATTTTTATCCAAATTCATTTTAAACAAAATTTCCACAAAATTTGGTTCTTTTCTTTCTGCTCCCTATCCAGCCTGCCCAGGCACCCCATACCACTGCTGGGTTCTGATTGTTTCTGATCAACAGAGGCCAGCAGACATGGGAGCACACAGATGACAAGATGTTCAGGAAGGCATTTGGGCAAGGATTTGCAGCAGTCTTTTCCCTGGGTGCTCGGTGACCCCTCCATTAGCCTTGAAATAGAAGATGGCATTTTTTGCAGTGAACAGATCTCATTGGCTCCCTCCTCTCTCTTGGGGCAGGTGGCTTTGAGGGATTGAGCCATCACAGTCCGCAGTTCAGGCCTTCAGGAGGTGGGGACCCACAGCCATGCCTCAGACATCCCTCACCCCTGAGGAAAGCTGCTGTTGCTGTTGTTTTGCCACTGGTTGAGCACTGCCCTGAGGAGGACTTTATCCTTGACTGGCCACAGGAGAGCATTCCTGACCAGGCACATCCCCAAAGGACTTTAGTGACAACCATGAGCTATTCCCATGCTACCTCTCCTCTCTTGATGTTTCCAGCCCTTTGCAACCCACTCTTCCACTCTCTGAATCCCAAGAAAAAGAAGCCTTTGCCTGGGACATGGACATTCATGGTTTCTACTTTTTTTTTTGTGTCGTTGTGGCTGCAGGAGCTCCCTCTGCCAGCAGAGAGGAACTGCATGCTGCTTCCTAAACATGCTGAGCAGATGCACCTGCCCAAGACGGCACCTTTACTGCCACGATGCTGGCTTCAAAGATTTTGGGGTTTTTTTAAAGGTACTTAAAAGTTTTTAAGGCTTTCTTAGGAGTTTGGATTTAAACTCCAGCAGTCAGATCTAGCCACGTACCTAGTCTGTCCCACACCATTGTTACCACTGCAGGATTAGAGCCTCTCACTCACTGGGGCAATTCTCAGCCCTTGTTACTGGGCCATGCACTCCCGTTCCTTGCTGGTTGCACCGTTTTCCAGTTTCAGTCTAAGTGCTTGAAGGACTGTAAGAATCTCACCAGGCTGTGGCAGGTGCAGGCTGCTTCTCTGCCTCTTTGATTTTCTGCTGCTGAGCTGAGGGAGGAATGCAGGCCCTCTCCTGAGAAGTGGCTTGCACGTAGGTGAGGTGGGTAGGTGAGGGAAGGAGGGGAATGCAGAAAGGAAAAACTGCGTAAAGTTTGCCACCAATGAGAAGGTGTCACAGCCTGTGGGTCCCTTGTCACACAGCTGGGAGAGGGGATGAATATTTCCCCCTTGGCATCAGCTCCAGCTGATGAATGACCTCGGGGAGGGGTGGCTGAGGGTCTCCAGCACACCATCACCCCCCACTCCTGCCCCTGCACCCACTCCTTTCTTCTAGCTTCTCTGTAGGGAGCAAGGAGCTCTGGCACTGAAAAAGAAGAGGCTGAGGTCTAAAGACTGCCACTGCCCTTGCTCTGCTCATGTAAGGTTTGCACATAGAGTATCTCCATCTCAGCAGTACTTTCCTGGGATGACCAGGAAGAGATCAGAGTAAACAGGTTGGGAAACTGTCAGGCAAGCATCGACAATGTCATCTTATCTGGGGCTTATTCAAGGAAATGGGAGTCAGAATCTGAAAGGAGGAATATGCTGTGTTCAGCAACTGTGTTACTAGGCTGGCACCTGTAATCAATCAGAACTGCAACCGGCACGTCTCCAAGTCAGGGATGATGCACACCACTGGCGATCAAGCCGTAGGGTAGGGCCTGTCCAATCCACATATTTAGCCATCATCTCCTTTAACACATCCCTCAAAGGCAGATTCTTGGTAGCCCTTAATAACAGGAATAGCATTAATTATGAAAATGAAGAATAAACCATTCCCTTCAGAGTTGGAGAGGCAGGCAAAGTTTTCAGATCCACAGAGAAGATGTGGGGTACAACTAAGAGAAGTGGGAAAGCAGCAGAGGCTGCAGTGATGTGCCAGGGCAGGGGATTGTGTAGCACTTAGGGGGTCCAGGCATTTGCCCCAGCCCTGCTGCTGACCTGAGCATGGATGAGATCCAGCTACATTTTACACAGCCAGATGTGTGTGCATCTTGCAGAGCTGGAGGCTGAGATCTGTGCCACGGGGCAAATTCCTGTCCCGTGAGCGAGAACATTATTAATCTAACTATCAACCTTGCAAACTCATCTGGGTGTCACAGGAGTTTTTACAGGCAATTGCTTGTAGCAGGTCTCCCTCAGCAACCACACACAACCTTTCTTATCACCTCTTGCTGCTGTTTGTACCTGAGCAACACGCTCGTCCTCACCATCTGTCCCTGCTTATGGCAGTGTAAGCCCACTGCTCGATCCATGTGGCGGCTGAATCCCAAAGGTGTTGTGTTTGCAAGGCTGGGGAACATTAAATGTCACTGCTGCCACAGCCAGTGAAGGGGACTTTGACAGCCAGGAGCAGCAAGACCTCTTGTTTCAGGGGAGCCCCTTGGCAGAGACCGCTCATCCGAGGGGACCCACAGCTGAAAGAAGGGCAGACTGAGAGTGGGGGAAGGCGAGGGAAGTACAAATCCCACCAAAACCCTCACAGGCACTGCAGCAGCTCCCTTAAAGTCCCTGAGAGCCCTCTTTCTGCAGCATATAAATAGTGACCACAGGCATCACTGGTGTGGGAAGCTCTGCTCCAGATGAGCTTCTCCTGCTTCCACTCAGTCACAGTGGTCAGTGTGGATATACAAAGCAGAGTTCAGAGGTCCTCTGATGCCCTGCCAGCCACTTACTTGCACAAAAGGTGAGGGCAGCAGGACCAGGTCCTTACCTGCTTTGCATCTGTAAAGAGACAATTCTTCCACCATTTAAAAATATCTCCTTGGTGAATTTTCCCTGGCACTTGCAAAGCTGCCAGGGAAGCTGAGTGCCACTTCTGTAGATTGCTCAAGCAGATGCTGTGTATGAAAGTGTCTTCTGTGTTAGAATAGCATCCTGCTTCCTTGCCCCCAGGCTTGTTGGGAAGGACTCAGGCTTCCAGGTGATCTGGCAGACATTTGGGCTTCAAGAATTTGTGCTGGCAATGTACAGCTTGCACCAGAGCAAACCCAGCCAGAGTAGCACAGGGATACCAGGGGTTGGGCACCTCTTCTCAGGGCTCCTAGTAAGTGCTGCCCACCAAACAGAAAATTGCATTACTGAACCCACAGTAGCTTTCTCTTCCACACCATCTTTTCAGCCCCTCAGAGAGATACTGAGAACAGCAAATAAGTAAGAATATTTAGTTTTTACTTCCCTTGGACCTAGATCTGAGCTGAAGCACAAGTCACAAAGGGGTTTCCTTGAGGACTGCCATCCTTTTCTTCTCCAAGTGCTCTCCCTTCTCTTTCACAGGGATCTTACTGCAAATAAACTTCAGCTGTAGCACCAGCTCCAGCAGCTGCTGAAAGGAAAGCAAAAGGGGGGATGGATTCGTCCTCCCAAAGAGAGAAAAACATCTCTGCATGTCTTTCAGGCTGTAAATGGTTAAGTGTAGGGAGAGACAGGAAGCAGCTCAGAGACTCGCCTAGAGAGCAGCACAGACACAAAATACTATTAAAAGAGCAAAATGACAGCTTGTCACTGGAGGGCTTCAGAAGCTAGAATAAATGATTTAAAAAAAAATAGTATATGGATCCATGAGGAAGTTCCCACAATGGCTGGGAATGAACCCTGACCCTCTGGCAGCTGGGGGGTTCCCAGCTGTTTTCATCTGCATTCTGCTGTCCCTCCACCCCCTTTTCCTCCCGCCTGCTGCATGCAGCGACTGCAGTGGGTGCCCTCCAAAGCACCACAGGGGACAGAGAGCTTGGATGTGCTGAGAAATGACACTCGGAGACAGAAGGAGAAGGGGAAATGTCAGGGTGTCACTCTCCGGAGTCTGGGGGCCTGTCGGCCATAGGGGAGCACAGGCAGTGGGGGGAGCTCAAGCAGCATGGAGCGTTCTCTCTGCCTGCCCTTCCCACCGTGGTGCTCGAGGAGCAGCTGGGCTGCTCAGGCACTGCATCCCCAGCACAAGGACGGCCCAGCTGAGCCAGGGACACCCACGTATAGCACCTCCCTCTCTGCCACACCCTCTCCTAGTCAGGAAACAGCAGGGAAGGGGGCTGCATGGAGCTGTGCTGGAACTGGGACCAGGTCAATGGTCAACCTCTGGAGCTCTTGTTATGACTCCCTGGGGGTTTCCCACTCAGGTCCCCATGCCCTGAGCACCAAACAGCCCTGGAACCAGGCACACCAGTTACCTTCCTGGTGCCACTCAGCTTTGCAGAGTAAGTGGGTGGACACATCTCTTGTAAAGTGGTGCATTAAATCCCATGGGAGGGCTCCTAGCAGTTTTAAGGAAACAAAGGGCAGCATGGAGGCTGCTGGAGTATAACAAATATTTTTTGATAGTTACTCCTGCCCCAAAAAGCTGCTCTTTCTCCTTCTCCCTCGCAGGCAGCACAGGCAGCTCCTGAGCCCCAGAACCTGTGCTAACACCAGCTGGCTGCTTGGACACCACTATTCCTAGACTGACTCTTGGAGAGTGTTTTGGACCCCATAGAGGTCCTTCCCACTACAGCAACTTTAAGGTAGGTTGCCAACCTGCAGTTCAATTAAGAGCTCACAAGCAACTTTTCCAAGTCCTCCAAGGCTTTTTTCATCTTTTGCCAAGTGCTTGCTTCTTTTGCAGATTGCTCTGGGGTTGCTGGGGCAGGCACAGTGATGGACCCTGCACAGAGGTGTTTCGACACTCCTGCTTTGCTGAAGTTGAGTGTGAAAACACTGCTGCCAGGGCAGCTCTGTACTGTGATGATGGGTGCTGCAGCCCAATTTTAGGGCTTCAGCACCCAAAATGAGTAGGCAAGGGCACAACACAGGGGCTCCCCAGGCCATGGGGCAGCCAAAAAAAGGAATTTTTCTTCCTTTCACCCTCCATAAAGTGCTGGTTGTACAAGGAACTCAGGGCATGACAGGGAAGAGATCTTAAGCCCAGGGACAAGAGCTTTCCTCCCTTTTCATCACAGGGCAAATTTTCCCCTTGATCCTGTTGAAATCCCACATCTCACTGTCCTATGTGTTGCCCACAGCATTCCCATGCCAACATGCCAGTTAGAGTAATAAACCCAAGACTCACTTGTGTCTTTTTTCTTCCAGCCTCACTTCCAGCATGGTGATGGGAATGGGACAGGGACCTCACCAGCAGCATCTCTACCAGCTCTGGGTTTGAGGCTATTGATCTTTGGGCATGGCTGGGCTGTTTCAGATCGGTGTTTAGGCAGGGGAGTGCAGTTTCCCACCTCAGCCAGTTGGCAGCTGGATGCTTAGGATTTCTCTAGCCAGTGCAGAGATCCTGGCCCTGGGCTGCTCTGATCAGGGTGAGATACAGCCCTGCCTGGGGCAATGTGTTTCTGAGCCTCTGCCTGCCAAGCTACAGGCTTCACTGAGCTGCCTGAGAAGAGACATGGGAGGGGAGAGTGAATTTGGTTTTCTTCTGAGCCAGCTCCAATTTTGGAAAAGTTGTGTCTGCATTTCAAGTCTGAAAGCATCCCCTCCCCTTCTCCAGGGGCCTGGAGTGCCCCTGCATTAACCTCTCCTGCGTGAGGTACCCCCCCAGGTTTTGAAACCTTAATGTCATAACCTGTTTGTCCTGTTTAAAGCACAGGGTAGGGCTGGGAAGCTGACAGACCCTGAGCAAGCTGTGCCTCCAGCTACCCTGCATCCTCATGGCTCAGCAGGGCAGAAGGAGGGGGAAGATTACTCTTAGAGCCTCTGCATTTTGCTATCTCAGGATGGGTTTTTTCCCCCCTTCAAAAAAGCACCAACATGACATTTGGATGCAGATCTTGGCTCTGAGAGAGCTCAGCGGTGTGTTCAGCAGAGTGTTCATCTGAGGGCTTTGTCCCCACACCTCAGCCCATGTATGAATGCTGGTCCCAGCCATCCCTGACATGAAAAGGCCCCTTCCCTGTCTCCAGAATAAGGCTGGCATCTCTCATCCTGACCCACGCCAGCAACCTGTGCACACAGGGCTGAGAGTGTTCCTGCGTAGCTGCAGCCCAGCTGAGCCGTGGCACCAGCACAACTGGCTGGGCACAGGCACAGGCACAGGCCAGCAGCCAGGGCTGGATGTAGAAAATGCATTTCTTGCTTCACCAGCTGCCTTTGCATGCCCCTGCCACTGCTCGCCCTCAGACAGACCCCAGTGAAGACCTTACAGCAGACACCATGGATGGCAGCACAGCAGGTGCATGCACAGTGTTGGTGAGCATTGCTGTTCATCCAAACAGCCCCTGGAAACACTCACTGCTTCCATAAACCCTGTATTTGCACCTTGATGCTGTCATGGCATGGCTAATGAGGAAAGGCTCTTGGCACACATAGGATAAACAGTCAAAAGAGAGATAAATCACATTTTTAATGTTAGCAGTGCTGTGTCCAGCACTTCTTTTCTGTGATTTCTGCTACTCAGAACCTCTGAGATTTTGAGGCAACTTTTCACTTGAAAAAAGGATGGGGCTTCAAAACTTTTCAGAATTTTCACCTTGACATAGTCAAGACTACTTTCGAATATTTGAGGTCCTATATATATTTTAATACACTTGTAGAAACAGGGGATTTATGCTTTGTTCTGTTCTTTAATGATGAAGATAGTGGCTGTGTATTGATTTGTCCCTGAATGTGATAAAGCCTGTGCCAGGCCCCAAGATTAATGCAGCTGGGAGTGGGCCAGCACTGAACCCCTGGACAGTGTCTGGGCACCCAGGGTGCAGGATTTGGTAAGGTCACAGGTGAGGTCAGGTGTGATTCTCTCCCTGTTTGCTGGTCAAGACCTGACCCGAACCTGGTATGAGTAAGATGTCTGAGTAGTTGGCCAGAAAATACTTTAAAACCCACTTGAAGTGGCAATGGGCAGTTACTCGTTACCACACCTTGTTTTCTTCAGCGAGTCCCTATGACTCCTTTTGGAAATGTGTTTTTAGCCCAAGAGCAGATATGAAAGTCCTTTGGCACAGACGCAGGCACGTAGAGACGTGAAGCCCTCGGACCTGGCAGCTCCTGGGAAGGCAGCTTGTATGGCTTGGTGGCTCAACACGTGCTCCAAGTGGTGCCAAGCACCTTCGCCTTTTGGAAGTGACAAACAGAAAGCCAAGCACCGCCACCACCTGACAGGAAACATCTGCAATCAGTGAATCATAAAGCAAGCCGGTCATGTTTTATCCTTTTTTTTTTTTTATGAGAAAAAATAAAGTGATAAGTTCACTTTGAAACTCCTTCTTGACTTTAGTGCCTAGGAACTTAAAACAAACTGGTTTATGCCCCTCCTCTCCTCCCCCCCCCATATTTCTGCTTGCAGGTGGCAGAGGCAGGCTCAGCCTGATAAGATTACTGATAGAGGGGCAATGCAGCACAGAGCAAATGTGCTCATTAAGCAGGAATCTTAAGAAGCCAGGGATATTTGCCTAATGCCCTCCTCCTCCTCCCCACTGTCTCGGGCCAGGCAGCGGCTGGTCGAACAGGAGAGGGAGCACAGGGGCTGGGGGCAGAGCCGGGCCAAACTCCAGCAGGCACAAGGGGCAGCAGGACTCAGCTGGCGCCTCGCCATTGGGATTGGAGTCCAGGCTGGATGTGGGTCCCTAAAGGGACTCAGGGCTGTCTGGTGAGCCCGAGCTGAGCAGCTGCACCAGAGTGGCTTTGGCACAGCACCTCTGAAGACACCACTGCAGATTTGGTGTCATCATTCCTTATTTAGTGCAATAACTTGCCCTGGCTCAGCACGTGATAAACGTCTTAGTCACGGGGAGCAAAGATAGGGAACAGGCCTGCAACAAGCACAGCTCTGTTCCACCTTTATTTGAAGACCAATTGTTAAGCAACTCGTTTTTGTTGGCCTTTTTAGTGGTTTAGCGGTTACACCAGACATGTTTCGCTCTTGCCTTTTTCTTTTCAGGAGGGGATAAAACTGTCACGGTGAAAGGAAATAGTTCCTCAAACTGATTTCTCTCTGTTTTTTTGCTTTTTGGCCAAGCATTTCCATATGCCTCAATTCAGAACTTCCTTCTTCCTTATTTATTATTAATTAAAATAAAAGCAACAGCTGTTTGCGATGATGGAAATAAGAGGAGACACAAAATGATGCCCATCATGGATGGGGTGTCCTTTTCCTTCTTGCTCTGCTCCTTCCTCACCTGATGGAGCAGGTGAGACAGCCAGGGACACCAGGGCTTAGGGGCTGCTCCACCTTGTTCAGTTTGAAGTTTTATGTGTCATTGGAGAGATATTGCCCTAAAGAGTATAAATGTGGAGTGTTCCAGCCAAGCTAAAAGGATCACAGGGAGAACAGAATCATGTTAGAGAGGCCACAGATCTGGGAAACTCAGAGTCCTTCATGAAAGAGGAGTTCTCATGTCTCCATGAGTTTGTTTGCAACCCAGCAGCAGTAACAAAACTAAGAAAAAAATGCCTGGAAACTCAAAGTGGGACAGCTCTCTGTGGGTATATTTATAACTTGGTTTGATTACATTTCTCAGCTTGACTCTAAACTTCCTTTGGGAACTTACCAAAAGGTAAGGATAGGTCCCAGTTTCCATGGCCTCACCCCTCTCCATGCAGTGTGTCCTCCCCCTGGCACAGCCTTCTCTCACCACATCTCATCTGTCAGCTCTATGGCAATTACTTAGGGCAAAAGATAACATGCAAACACCTAATTAATATTCAAAGTGCCCTGCACTATCAGCTTGTGTAACCACTATATAACAAAGCTCAGAGACCACAGGTCACAGCACATTGCCCAGCCCTGTCACTTGCCCAGGGAAGCAATACTAGATGTAAACACGAAAGCTGCACGATCTCTTTTGCATGCTAACTGAGCAGCCTGGGCAATCACGGACACAGGAACACTGCCTTGGTTTCACCGAGCCCCCTGATTTACTCCTGTGGCCCATACCTGGAGATGTTTCACCTCTGTCTCCTTAGAGTGGTTCAGGTACTTCTCCTTCACCTGCACAATCAAAACTACCAAGGTTTTCCCCATCACTGATCCCTCACTGAAACACACTGCTTGGTGCTTTGAAAAACCCACCTCCAGCAGCAAGACATGGTCTGAGTGGACAGGAGGGAGATTTCACAGACCTCCAACCAAAAAAAGAGTGGCACTTCTGTATGTGCCATGCTGAGGACTGCTGAGGACTGAGTTGCAAGGTGAAAAGGAAAGGTGTCACCTAACACAATAAAGCAGAACCCTGCAAAGATGTGAAGCAAACGGGGAGGGATGTATGGAAACAGAGCACAAGTGAAGGATGGCAAATGGAGTTGGTGTGGCTTGGAGAGATGAAGAACAGCACTGAGGTGGGCAGGGAAACACAGGGCACAGGAAGTTCAGGGAGGGATGAATGGCACAGACCGACTCCTTCCCTTGTTAGAGCCTTGATTTCTGCGTTCACACACCCGGGCTGGTGAGGGAAGTGGTGTATCTCCTGCAGCACAGACGTGGCAAAGAGCCCTGCAGAAGCAGACCCTTTTTGCTCAAAGAAGCGCAGCGTGCTGGCCATAAACAGGATATCAGTCTGGCCCTTCTAGAAAACAAATAAAAAACCACCCCAAGTGAAACTCACTGACATTCCAGAAATAACAAATCTGCATCCCTCAGTGTCTAAATCACACGGGCGGGAGCTCAAGCTGGAACACGCTGGCTGGTTTCTGCCCTGTGCCGCGTTTTAGCCAACTCTCCAAAGCAAACCGAAAGCCTCGGCTCCTCCTCCCGGAGAGCTGAACAGCCAGCAATAAAGAAAGACACCCTAAATTACTGCAAGCAGAAGAAGTCTTGCTCAAGGCTGTGCGGTGCCTCAGCGGGGATCCATGTAAAGCAGCCGGCGTGAGAGGACGTGACACGACCTGCCGCAGGAATTGTACTGAAACTCGGAGCATGTCAGAGCAGGAGAGCATCGGGGCAATGACTGATGAAGATTAGCCTAGATAGCGAGGAGGAATGGTATGTCAAAGAAGGAGGGGGGAAACGATATGGCTACAGGGAAGGGAAGGCAGGGTGGAGCCAGCGATTCGGGCTGGTGCCCTGCCAAGGTACATATATGTTAATTGAGCAATCCTGTTCCTCCGCTTCCCTGGCAGGCAACAAAAGGCGTGCACACCTCTGTGGAAAGGGAGCATGAGGAATGCTCCACCGGCAGCGCGGAGCTGGTCTCCAGCAAAACCCTCACCAGACAGGTGCCCCCCCCCTAGGATGGGCCAGGGTTCACTGCAAGTACTGCCAAACCATAGGGGAGCTACCTGGAATAAAATAAAATAAAATAAAATAAAATAAAATAAAATAAATTAAAATAAAATAAAACAAAACAAAATAAAATAAAATAAAATAAAATAAAATAAAATAAAATAAAATAAAATAAAATAAAATAAAATAAAATAAAATACCGGTAAGGCAATGGCAGATGTGTAGGAGGATTATCAGCCACTTATGGCAGGACAGAGGTGGAAGGGCCCACAGGGGTTTCAGGGTTGCTGAAGATGAGGAAACTGGCCAAAAAGCTCCTGCTGCAGGAAGGAAAAGCTGGCTGCTGCCTCAGCAAGGGCCACTACTTCACCCAGACACCCTTACAGGCATGAAGGCAGAGCTGTGTGGCCACTGAATGCATCACCATCGTGCAGCAGAACCCTGCCATCCTCTTCCCTGGTGGCCTTCAGCCCTGGGGCTGCTGCCTC
>VXBU01003114.1:893921-922710 GCA_013400315.1 Bombycilla garrulus | reverse complement strand
GGGCTGCTGCCTCCGCTGATTAGTTTTGGCTCTCCAGTCTGATGTCTGCAGCAAGCAATGGGATTTACTGGGATTTCCTGGCACAGAAGAGGAACTTGGGAACATGCCCTCTCTAGAGAGCTGTGCTCTGCTGCACCAGCAGGCATACGGAATATTGCCACTCCACTGCAGCTTAACTCAGCAGGCTGCAGCACTCCTCCTTCGAACGTTCTCTGTAGGTTTGCTGCTGATATGTAGGATAGGAAAGGAATTCCGAGGAGAGGAGAGGAGAGGAGAGGAGAGGAGAGGAAGAACTTTACTGTGCAGGTAACTGCACATTGGAACAGATAACGTAGAGAATTTGTGGAGTGCCCCTCACTGGAGATATTCAAGAGCCATCTGGACACAATCCTGTGCCATGAGCTCTGGGATGGCCCTGCTTGAGCAGGAAGGTTGGACCACATGACCTCCTGTGGTCCCTTCAACCTGACCCATTCTGGGATTCTGTGATATAAGGGAAGGACAGAGACTCATGATCCAAAGTTGGGGTTTTATCAAGGCCAGCAGCAGCCATTGCAGTCATTGATGCTCCCCCACTACAAATCATCTCGACAGCCACCCAGACTCATAAGTCAGCACACAAAAGATAGTGAAGGAAGCCTTCATAACTTGTGTCCTTCCTCATACTCAATACCGTCCTTTGAAGGTACTTTTTCCTAATTGTCATGGCTTGAGCAGGTCTTTCCATAGCCACTGAGGGTGCTGAGTGCCCGGGAGGAGGGTTTCAGAGCAGCCCACCACCTCTCTGTCACAAAGCTGCAGCACTGATGCCCCTTGGTACCCAAGATGGCCTCCCAGGAAGAGGACCACAAATGTCCCCAGAGATGGTTGAGGTCTAGGGCTGTCCTTGAGAGCTGTCATAATGCATGAGCCTCGTTGCTGAGTCTCCTTTACATATGCACTGGCTTTTGTTGCTGTTGGCATTCTTAGTTCTGTTTTCTTACAGCAAATCCTGATGGCACTATTTGGATGGCAGGAAAATCTCCCTCCTCTGAGCCAGTGAAGAGAAGAGTATTAATTTTCTGTGTTGCCTGCACACAGGCCACACATCACAGATGATTCTTTCTGATGGAAACCCAGGACTGGGGGCAATGGAGCAACTTGGGGCAGGACCTTCTGTTGAGAAGCAGTGCTGCCTGCAGGAGGAGTGGGGCTGGGGCCAGCCAGTGGGTTGGTTAGCACAAGAATAATCCCCGGGGCCACTGCTGCTCCATCAGGGAAACACGCTGCGAAGCACGAATTAATCCCAAGTAGAAGGGATTTGGGTGGCAGCTTCCTTTCCATCCTCCCAGGGATTTCTGCTGGTGTCTGCAAGCTGTAAACAGCTCTTAAGAGCACTTACCAAATAGGAAGCACTTGTACCTCTCCACACAAGTGTATATTCCAGAGAAGAGGTGCGCAGGGGGCTCTGGGAGTCTTGCTGCATTTCCGTGCTGCTGGGAAGCACTGGGACAGGTTTCAAGGAGAGAGGCTGCATCAGGCTCATTTCCAGCTCTGTTGTTTGCCCTTGACTAAGGAGGGCTAAAATACAAATAGGACGCCCAGAAATAAGGCATCTGTAGGTTTACACTCCTCCATTCCTAGAAACAGTGCCAGTCTTTGCTGCTGCCTGGCATGGGAGGGTAAAATGCATAACACATGGAGCAGAGCTATCTGAGACAAAGGGTGTCCTGAGCTGGAAGCCCCCTGACTGCAGTGAGAGTGATGGGTCTCTAGCCCCATCTTTATAGCTGGATGGTGCATGACCCACCAGTATGTGACACTGCTTGCTATCAGGGCCACTGGCACCTTCTCAGCCAGCCCAGGTACACCCAGAGCAATGTCAGCCGTGACTCACATGCAGGACTCCTGCTGTCCTTTCATCAAAGCACTGAGATCTGTGACATCCAGACAATCCAAAAGTCACCTTTTGGACATGCATTGCAATTCTGGGGCTGTCAGCAGGTCATCTGTTGGTCACAACATACAGGTGCTGTCATGGGTTTCAGTGAACACCCCTACCTCGTCCTTCTCTGAAACAGCCACCATTAGACATTGCTGACACCCAGCATTTGCATGGATTTGATTATGTGGCAAAGCAGACTGAAGCCTTTCTGTTAAGAAGCCAGGGGCAGAACATCTCATTTGCCTCTCCTCTCGTTCACTTCCTGCCTATGTGCAAACTAAATTTGAGTGATGGTGCAGCAAAAGGCACCCTTGGCAAAGCATAAGCCAGGAGGAGCACAAAGCAGGGGAAATCACAGGTTTGCCATTTCTTCACGGCAGTGTGCTGCGTCCAGGCTCCTTGGGGTGTGCAAGGCAGCAGGCAGGCCAGGTTCACAGGATCTCTGCCCAGCCACCAGCATTTCTACATCCTCCTAACCCAAAAGCAAAATGGTAGTGATAACTTGCCAAGAAATAATTGCATGAATTTTCATGAGCCCGTTTTTTTTCCACTCTTGCCTATGTCCACTGTTTGACCCTTGGGGAAAAGGCATAAATGAAGATCCCTCTGACAGTTCTGTCACACTGATGGATCTGTTTTGCCATTTGAATGCAGAAGGGAATTGATGCTTTCACTTTAATGGGGTGAAATATGCTCTGTTCCTTGAAGTCTGAGGCAAGAGCAGAGCCTCTGAGCTTTCTCCTTTCAATAGCTACAAAATGCCAAGTGAAAGTGGAACTGACCCCCAATGCAAATTATGTGATACTGGTAAAACAGGAACAATTCAACCAGAAAGGGTTTAGCTCGAAGCAGCACAGAGGCTTGTTTGCTGTGAGGAAAACATGAATATGAGAAATCAGGTGTAGTGTTTAGGACTCTGCTTACCAGCTCTGCTCTCACCGGACCTCTGATTTCACACACACACACACGCATCTTTTCTTGCTCTTTTGTTTTCAGCTGAGATGAACAAATGGTCGTAAACCAGCAGGACAGCAAGGGAGAAAGAGAAAGGACATGCACACTCCTGGTGGTGAAACAGTGTTAGCGTGAAGGAAGGCGCAAAAGGCACCGCCACAATCCTGATAAGAGGGAACTCACATGCTGGGACCTGCTCCAGCTTAGAGTTGTTTGTAGCATCTGCGTCATTATTAGCCCCACAAGAGAAACAGCATGGAGCAGAATGCTAGCAGGTCACAATTGCAGGGTGGGAGGGAAGGACAAACAGCAGGAAAAATATCAGGACCAATGACAATCACCCTCATCCAGTGACCAAACACACAAGTCATCCACACAGCAAGTGCAGCAAAGACACAGATGTCGTGAGTGAGCCACTGGATTTCTCAGAAAAATAATGTCATCAAAACCGTACAGAGCTGGACTTCACAGGGTAACTTCAAGTGGGCAGACTTTGGGCAGTTGAAACATGTACTGTTCAAGAAACATGGGTAGTGTGTGCACAGGGCTCAGTGCTCACTGCACTGCTCTCCTTAAGGATGTGCATGTTTTGGGCCCACATTTGAGGCACCTGTTTCTGAAGACATAGCTCCAGGGCTTAATTTTACAGCTACCTTCAGTGATAACCAGTACATCCAAGCAGTCAAAGAATGCAGCTACACACGTGGCCAGCTGCAAGCAGAGCAATAGCTCATGAAATCTTTCATACTTTGCAAACAGAGACCAACCTTATCATCTCTGTTGGTATATAAAAAAAAGAAGCCAAGGCAGGGCAAGGTGGGTTGAAGTTCCACTGGCTGTGCAGAAATCAGTGATGTGCAGTGGCACCTTGGCTGCAGCCAAGTGACCTGAGCACAAAAGGAGTCTCAGGAGCCACCCCGAGGACTGGATTTTTCCCTGAGCACCTGTTGTGGTTTAACCTCAACTGGGATATGAGCACTACAGAGCTGCTCACTTACTCCCCCAACCAGTGGGATGGGGGGAAGAGAACTGGAAGGGTAAAGTGAGAAAACTCATGGGTTAGAATAAGAACAGCTTAATAATTGAACCGAAATATAATAATAGTAATACTAAATGGTAATAAAATGAAAATAATAATAATAGAGAGAAATAAGTCAAACATTGATGGGTATCTAAAAACACACACAAGTCAGTATCTAGAATTGCAGACTATAATCTAGAGTGCTTTCTACACACTCAATAGGTGCGTAGGTGCCTCATGGGCCTGAATCATCTACAAACCTCAGCCAGCATTGCTAATACATTCTTGGCCAGTATAATGTGTCTGAAGAAACCATTTAATGCGTGCTACATACAGTAAAATGTTACAGCATCAGTACAGCTCCTTTGAAGAGATCATTTAAGGACACAGGTAGCAAGGAGAGCAGAAAACATACCTGCTATTGCAGGAAAGATTATTGCAGAAGAAAAAAATGACAGATTATTCTTACCAGTCCTCTGCTGTGACAATGAACTGCAGCTGGGGGTGAAAAATTTCTCTTTTCCTGGGTCACATTTGGCGAGATCTCAAATCAGAGAAATTAGACCACAGCCCATGGTGAGCTTCCTCCTGTTTCCTTGATTTGCTTCGCTCACATGACCTTTCACAATCAAAACTTCAACTTCTGCTCAGCAATTCTCCAAAGAGGTGGGCTGGGAGAGCTGTGTGCTCTGCTTTCAAGTGTTTCTTGTGACAAAGCTTTACCACTCTGGCAGTGGGGTGAAAATCACATTTATTCTGCTTGATGTAGTTTAAACTGAATAATAATTTCACAGAGCAGCTACTAGGATAAATTTGCAAATGCAGTGAACAGAGGTGTTTTGAATGAGTAGATTATGGTATGTGTGCTGTCAATAGGGCTTTCCTCTTCTGTTTACAAAGAAAGATCTCAAAATAGGTCAAAGTCTGGGCATTTTGGGGATTCAGCCTTTGTCTCTACTTGCAGAGGCTGGCACCAGGCTTGCACCAAGCCACATCTGACAGCAAGTGACAAACCCCTTTGCTGACAATTGGTGGGAGCACGGTGGTCCAGCATCACTCCAGCAGAACAAGGCTGAAGGAAGGAAGACCACTGGGATGGCAGGATGGGGTTTAGCTTTCCCACTGTGAACTGGAGTCCGTTATACGGCTCAGGGGTGACAAGTGGCACATCCCCAAGGGACAGCTTCCACTACCACATGCCATCATTGCAACCCATGCACAGGAGGAAATTCAGGGGAACAGTGAGGGACATGAGCACACCAAAGGCCACAATCCCCTCACCTGGGGCAGAGAGCGTGAATGGCTGGGAGGGTCGGTGGTTGGGAGGGCCAGTCAAATAGGTTAAAACCACACATGCTCTCTCCAGTCTGACTCTTGTTTCCTGGAAGAAGTTTTATTGCCACTGAAATGCTTCATGCTCTGTGAAGCCTTTGCCAGCTGGAATCGTCTCTTTGCACCTGTCTTTTTGTTTACACAAATCCCTTCTCTAATAGAGCTAATCACTCCGCTTTGATAAATCTGCCAGGCCCCCGATATGAGCTCCCCCCATGCTAAACAAACAGACCATTGTCTCGGCAGGGCCAGCCAGCCTGTTAATGGTTAAACTGGGAGAGAGCAGGACGGGGGGAAGAGGCATTGCCCACGGGCAGCCTCTTGCTTTTTCCTCCCCACAAACCTGCAGGTTTCCCCATCCATTGTGGGGGCTTGAAACTCTGCCTGAGTCCCTGATGTCAACTGGGGACACCAAGCATGGTCCGACTGCTTGGGGACGTGCAATTACTGGGAAGCATCCAGGGCCAGGAACTAAGGTAGAATGGCCATCCCCAAAAGAGGAGTGATGGGGCAGAGAGAGGTACTTTTAGGATACACTGAGGAAGATATTAGACAGGACAGAAAAAAGTTAAGTCAGTCTGAAGCCAGAACAGTGATGCTTAAGAGTGTCTCAAGTAAGGAATGTTGGCTTCAAGAGAAGAAAGC
The DNA here is from genome assembly GCA_013400315.1 of Bombycilla garrulus. Taxonomy (NCBI): domain Eukaryota; kingdom Metazoa; phylum Chordata; class Aves; order Passeriformes; family Bombycillidae; genus Bombycilla; species Bombycilla garrulus. Next base: position 916,834 of record VXBU01003114.1, on the reverse strand, counting down.
TGGAGACAGAAAAATGAAAGCTGGGACATCAAATAACAAAATCTAGTTAAAAGCAAGGAACAGGAGATGTTTGATTTCACTGGTGCTTTCCTCCAGCAGATCTCCACCAGTTTTGGAGACGTGGTCAGTGCCAAAACCTTGAAGTAATGCAGCACCAACAGAACACCATATTGTTCCCAGTGCTCTGCTGCACCCACATAACCCTCCTTTAAAGTGGGTGATGCTACGACAAACACAACTTAGCTGCAGATTTCTCCCCTTTGAGAAAGCACTGTATGAACTGCTTCCCATCCCAGAGCCTTGGCTGGTCATTTTCCTGCTTGTGTTGCTGAACTGAAGAGTCACCTCTGGTGACACTGCTAGCCAGACTCTTCTGCACACATAAGGTGAGCAAACGCAGAAGTTTTGACATGCTGTTTCATGGTAATTGAGCAATACCTGCAAAATTTGGTCGTGCCATCTAGCTCCAAGGCAGAGCAGCAAACAAACATTAGCTGTCAGCCCTTTGCTGATATTAGCAGCATCTGTAGGAAGATCTTTGAATGCAACAGCCAGGAAAGCTCTTTAGCAAGTTGTAATCAGCCTTGTGGTGCTCAGATGAAACCGGTATACCCTTTACACCAGCTAACAAATCCATCAGCACTGGCGGATGATTTCTGGATTGCTTTGCTTGGGCCTGCTGTGTGCCTCAGGCGAGCATTATTTGTTTAAGCAGGGAGACAGGAGGTGCCCCGGAGGCAGCTCTGGCAGCCTTAGTTACACTCCAAGCACCAAACAAGGATTCAGCCTTGTGTCCCATCTGCATTTGCATCGTGTCCAGCCCACCCACATCCCCACACAATTGAATAACCCTGTGTGCCTTGATATCCTTCACGGCTATAAGGGAAGAAGCAGCTCCCAGGTTATTGTTGTTTGGAGATGCCGTGCACAACGGGTACCCTTAGGATCTCATACTAAAATGTGTGTCAACGCTTTAGGTCCTTGGAGCTGTGCTCATGAGAGGCAGAGAGTTCTTCAGCTGAGGCTGGCACAGGTTGCAGGCTGGAAAGGGGCAGTGGGAAATGGCACCAGAGCTGCCACAGCATCATCCTCCCGTGAGCCCCTGCAAACACTGATGCTGCTTTGCGGGAGGTGCCACACACTTGAGACCTGGAGATCAACTCCCTGCTGGGAGGGGTGACGTGGCTTACCGTGAGATTGCCAAACTGTATGATTAGGGACTTGTCCGTGCACGGTCTAATCCTTCTCCACTGCTTGTGTGGGTGCAGGAGCCTCCTTTATACCCACCCCCAGAACAGGACAAAACTTGTGCCTGCGGAACTCGGCGATGCCAGGGAGCTGCGAGGTCAGGAGCCCGGCAGCGCCCGGCAAGGGATTAAACACGGTACAGGGAGAGAAAACAATAGCAGGAACCAAGGATGATATAAAACACTAAGAGGTTTAAACCACCAACAGCTTTAGCAAGCATTCGGATCCTCAGGCATCACTGAGGAATGAAGCGGTCGAGGAAGGCAGAGCAGACGCGGGGTTTGGGTGCAAGAGCCGGCTTTCCTGCGGCACCCACCGCTGCCGGGCATCAGCCACCGCCGGGCATCAGCCACCGCCTCCCCAGCCACTCGGGCACGGGCACACAGCGAGCACACGTGCGGCAAGAGGATGGCTTTTCTCCCTTCTTCCCCAAACAATTAATGTCAATGCGGAGAGGCAGGTGCTCCTGGCGCCCTGCCCTCCGTTCTGTTTACAGAACACTCCTTGAAGATTATTTGTGTTGAAATCTTTCAGCNTAGCGGCGGAAGCGGCGGCAGGGCCGCCCCTCGCTCTGCCGCGGGCCGGGGGGAGCGGAGCGGGGCTCCCCCGGCAGCGTCCTCCCTTCTTTGTGCCCGCGGGGAGCGGAGCGAAGGGAGCCATTGTCCAAGGGCTGCTGCTGACCCCGCCATTTCCATCTGAAAAGCCTCTTTCAAGGGAAAGGGGCAGCTCCCGTCCCCTCGCCTCGCCGCGAACCCCCTCCTTACACCTTCCTCCTCTCCCTCGCGGTGCGCTCAGGCTGCCTGTCCCTCCTCTCCCCTCCTGTCCTTCCTCCTCTCCTGTCCTCTTCGTCCTGCGCCCCCTCGCTCTGTGCACAGCATCCTCGTTCTCTCCCCCAGCTCGGGGAGCAGCCGTGCAGGCTGTCCCGGGTGAAAGAGAGGGGAAAGAGGTGGGAACAATTGCGGCAGCTCCAGCCGAAGTCCTCGGTGGGACGCAAGATGCTCGTCTCTTCTTGGAGCATGAAAAATCCCAGCTGTGGTTCTGCAGAGCCTTTTGTTACCCGTCTCAGCCATAGAAATCCTTCAACCATGTTTATAAAGAGATAGCTCGGGGTCAATGGAGTAAGCATGGCCTGTTTTCTTCCAGCCCTCTTGAAAGCATGCCCTTTTAATGGTAAAATGCATGAAAAATTAGATAGCTGGCTGCATCACCTTCCTGAGGGATAGGTACAGCAAACACAGGGATTTACAAACAAAGACTCACACAAGTTCCTGCATTAAACATCTTTATTGCCTTTCAAATCCACACAATTGGGTGTGCATTTGTACTCATCACCCCTCCAAGGCTCCAGGCAGATGGAGATGAGGCTTCAGGGGCACCCCACACTCCAATCCACCCCTGGCTGGTCCTGTCTCTAAATCCCACTCAGGCACCACAGAGCCACCGTCACAGACCTGTGGCATTTCGGAGTGAGTCACCCCGGTGAGACAGACAGACTATAGGGAGCTTTGTGGTCATCTTCTCACCATTTCAAACAGAAAGCAGCTGAAACAGGTTTGAGGCAGTGTTTGAACGTTGCAAAAGATTGAGACAAAAAAACAACAGCGCATTCTTTTTTTTTTTTTTTTTCTTTTGAAAATTGACACTGAAATCTGTCGTAAAAATTCCCATTGATTTCATCCCCACCAAAATTTTGCTCCACGTGCTGGGGATGGCTCTGCTCAGCAGTAGCCCATGATCCTCCCTGCAGAGCTGAGGGAGACTTTCAGCAGCTCCCCATCTGAAGAAGTCCATCACTAAATGCCAAGTGAGCATCCCTAACATTGACTCAGAGAAAGAAGGTGACCTTGAATGGCATCTGCATCCCCTCAGCACCTCCTCTGGGCTCCCAAGCAGCAATGGTCAGGCTGAACTCTTGTTCTACCCAGTCACTGAGTTTTGGTAAACAATGATGAATGCTCTGGTTAAATTGTTGCAGCAGTATAGCTCAGCCAAATACTTCTCTGCCTGTAAAATAAGCAAACAACCAACTGTTTAAGTTGATTGGTGGCAGGAAAAAAATGGCATATTGCAGAATAAACTCCTGAGGCATTAAGAAACCATGTGGAGAAACTGTCCAGCACGAAATGAGACGGGTAAGCTTTTATGCTTTGCAGTGTACAGCCAACATGTGAGTGGGGCAGCTGAGTGTAGTGGCAGCAGAGAAGAGATTTGACACAGACTGGTGTAATATTTCCAGCTGGTTCTTTAGTAGGAGAGAAGTTTAAATCTTCATCTTGAAATGACAGGCCAAATGACTTTCTGTCACTCCGTTATCATCATGTTGTTTTCTCTGCTGCTGCTGCTGGTGCTCACACAGCAGTCAGCATTTTTGCTGACAAAAATAAGTCTAACTGTGTCAATTTTGATAGTTCTTTATTCCATTCATCCTACTGAACTGGGATCAACATCTCTGGCAGATTTATCATGGCACAGATGCTCCAAGCAGCCAGGCAGTGAGGGCAAATGCCCCATGAGCCCCGGGGCAGCTGCCCAGCAGCCAATGCAGCCAGTAAAGAGCTGCCCAGGAAACTGCAAAGGGCTCCTCTGCTTGGCTGAGGCTCTCAACTGGGCTTGCAGGCAGTGAGGGAGCTCCAAAGCCACCATCAGGCTCCTGGAGCTGCAGTTCTTCCCTGCCAACACCAACAACACCTGAATGTGCAATTTCACGGATCAGATTAGTTTCTTTATTTTTAGCTTTAAGTTTCACTTTGTACCCACCCTGGAGCACTGTAGGCTGTGCCTTTGTGGGGGATTGCTGCACAGCTCAGATGCTCCAAGTGACCCCCTCTGGAAAGCCCGGTGCCCCCGAAGGTCCCTGTGGCAGAGCCAAGTCCCCAGCAGCAGCGTGCTGCTAGTCAGGTCGTGTTACTCACACAAAGCACCCAGAGCTTGTCCCCACTGCCACCACAATTCCCCTGCAGGAAAAGCATCGCTCCAACACGCTGTGCACAGGCACAGCACCCATCCCTGTGCCAGAGCCAGTGTTATCCACACACACACAGAGGAAAATGAGACTTGGCCTCCTCCATACCCCACGTATGCAACAGCAGCAGGGACCCTGCCCACAAGAGGGGATCTGCCATCCTGCATCTTCTTCAGGCATCTCCATGCCAGCGTCAGGATGGGGCAAGAGAGGTGCCCATTACAATGCTCTCCACGACGAGGCAAGCAACTGAAGTGTTCCAAAAGCGGCTTCCTTTTGAAACCAGAATAAAAGGCAGCGAGCAGTTTCAGCTAATCCTTTCCTCATTGTTTATGTTGCTTGTGTACATGGCTGGTAGGCTCTCCACGTGTGCACAGGGCAATGTTAAACCCCCCTCAGAAAAGAAGAAAGCCGGTCAGAAAACCAATCCCCCAAGGAGCCCTGGCAATCAGTGAATGGGTTTAGCTGTGCGTTTTGTTACCCAAGAAAGGCGGCTTTGCAAAAGAACTTTCTAACTCATTGCCTGGGCCCAAGGCTTCCTTGTAAAAGGCTGTTGGGCCTGTTGCAACATATTCCAGGTGTGTAAGTGATGCCCTGCCTTGTGCCTTTCACAGTGCAGAGCCTGGGGCCTTGAAGTGAGCAGGGAGGAGAAAGGAGGGAGAGGTGCGTGTGTTCAAATTAAATGAAGCAGAAAGAGAAAGCTGGAACCCACAGTGCCTGGGGCACCACTAATTGAACAGGTTGAACCTGATAGAAGTGCAAAGGAGGCAGCAAGAGGGATCCTCGATCTGGTGATGTAGAGCCAGAGCCAGCCATGGTTCAGGAAGCCATGCTTGAAAAGCTCAGGTGGTGGGAGAGGGGGGACAAGGTGATGAGGCAGCTTATTTGGGGCTGGAGAAGGGAGACTTCAAAAGAAAAAACTTAATTCTTCATAAACATGAAAAAGGGAGGCAAATGAAAGCAAGGACAGACGTACTCTTACTCTTACTCTGCTCGTTTCTGGGGTGCCCAGCTGCAGATCTCAGAGGGTGCCACTCTCTGGGATCAGCTCTGTCTCCCAGGGGCACATGCGGATGCAGAGATGTGCAATGAATGAGCACAGAGCTGCTCAGCAGCCCTGTGCCCAAGGAACCTGGGGGCTCCTGCCTGGCCTCCTCCTCCAGAGATCCCAGACGACATTACATGCAGTATCCATTCCACCCTCAGCAGTGCCCCAGTTTCAGGGATATTGTCCAAAAGCCAGGGCATAGGGACAGCTGTATTCTCCTTCCTAATCTCAGAAGAAACAAAAAGCATCCTACTCTGCAAGGCGCCACATCACCACTTTCTCACCTGTGAGGTTCTCCTTGGTGCTCTGTCCTGTGTGGGAGCCAGTGGTGATGGGGCAGAGAACCATGCTCACACTGCTATGATGCCCTCACATCCATTCTCTCTTTCTGCTCCTGTCTTGGCCCTCTTTGGAAAGAGAAAATGCTTTCTTGGCTCCCAGACTTCGCAATGATTTTAGGGCCTAGAATATCATGCCTCTTTGATTTTGTCTTTTTCTTTCTTTTTTCCTTTCTTTTTCCCTTTCTTTTTTACCTTCTTTTTCCTGTCTGTGGCCCCTGCATCACAGAACAATGTAGAACAGCCTGAAGGGAGAAAACATTGCACTGTGGAGACCTCTGTTACTGACTGCAACAAAAACGTGTGATGTGGCAACCCAGTGTCCTTTCTGGACCTGGTTCCCAGCCACTCTGTGAGCTCTGCAGGTCTCCCCCCACCTTCAGTCCCCACAGGTGGCCACATGGCAGAGGTGCTCCAGTGTGGTCCTCAGGACACACCTCCGGTCCCTGCTGCTTAAAACAACGCAGTTCAGCTGCACCTCAAGGAGAAAAGGACAGTTTTGTTGGGATGAAAAGCTAGCTTGAGGTCCTGCTGTTTTTGTGGGTAAGCTTTCAGGGCCTGGCCTCTGCCTGCCTGGATGCTTGCTCTCTGGACAGTGGTGACTCCAGGCTGCTAATTCAGACCTGTAGGCATTACTGCAATATAAACTGCAAATAGTCATAATAATAATTAATAAGCATGCCGAAACAAAAACATTCTCTGTTTAATTAACATCAGCCTTCAGCAGCTTTATCTTGGGGTGAGTGGCTACTTTGTTGGCACCCTGCCTTCACACCGTGCCTTACCCTCTGTGGCTGGGGCAGGCAAGTCTTCACTGTGCAAATGGGAAAGTTTCTTTTTTGCTCAAGCTCCTACCAAATAACTCTGAACCAGCATCTTTCACTTGAAAGTAAGGCTACAGCTGAAGAAATAGTGGCCAGTGAAGCCCAGTAGCTATTTTTATCTTGCTGTGGATCGTCTGAGTACGCTCAGGGACAAACATTAAGGCCAAAGGAAAACAAGAAGTAGAAAGGTTTTGAGTGGTCAGGCTGCTAAAATAATTCATGGCTCGAAGTAAGGAGCTGGTAGCACCCTGGGACAAGGGACAATGTGGCCTGAAGGAGCACAGCACTACAGGTTCAGGAGCAGGGAGTTACCTGCAGGGCCCCGTCAGCATAAACCAGGCACTGGCTGCCAACATCCAAAAAACCTCATGTACAGCCAGGGAGCCACAAGCAATAGGTGCTGTATGCCCTAGGTGACAGCCAGGTTTCAGACAGGTGCTGAGCACTTGGGTAAAGTCTCTGGAGCGGTAAAGTCTCAGCCACCTCATGCACGTGTATTCCCAGGCAGGGACATGGCACTGGCCACACCGAAAGCCAAGCTGAGGCAGCTGGAAGCCAGCAGTGAGCTCCAGCCTTGCTCATGGCTCCCTCCCACCCCACTTATCGTGGGGGCTGAAGGCTCAGCCCTTGACCCCTCACAGGCAGATGGGGCGGAAAGGCATCCCCACGGGCTCTCATGGCCCTGGTGGAGCAGGGTGGGCGCTCGCCTGTCCCATGCTCCATTCTCTGCTGCTTTGAAGAAGCACATTCTAATCTTTATGAGGCCTTGGAGATAGAAGCATTCCATGTACAAGTTAAACCACACCGGCCATCTGCTGCCCTCTCTCTCTGCTTTAGCCTAAATCTCTCCCCAGTGAACCCCATCCAAGCTGCAGCCATTGCTGTCTCAGTGAAGATTTATAGGGGTGTACCTGCCAAGAGGTAAATTCAAGGTCCTGGGCTCCCTGCCTAAGGCAGTTGGGAAGGAGGTAATGAAAGGGAGAAGAGTGAAGGAATGCCTGTGGTGGGGAGCCTGGGCAACACTGGCAACCCAAAGGATGGCAGGACAAACAGACAAGCAAGGCTGGCACTTGGATATCTCTTTCTTGGCTTCAATCTGGTGCCATCCTTATGCTTTGTGCCTCCAAGAAATGTCCTGCAGGGATTTTGGGGAAGTGTGGATGGGAGAGGCCATCAGAGCTGGTGGCAGGATCCAGGTGAGTGTGTTAACTTCAGGGTTCTTGTTGCTGCCAGTTCTGACATGGATGTTAAACACACAGAGCACACATCACAGAGGGCGAATCAGAGAATAAAAGGGAAAACTGAAGGCTCTTGACATCTGAGCTGCCTGGCCTAACTGGGATCTTGGTCCAAGCTGGGCACTGGTGGCTGCAGAGTCATGTTCCAGCAGAACTCAACCTGGGCAGCACAAACAGTTTGGGCTTGCCAAAGCGGGACCAGGACAGGGTGCCCTGGTGTGGGCAGGCTCCAGAGGCCAGCCATGCCCTCTCCCTCCGTCAAGATGCAGGAGATAGGGCTGCTGCCGCCTGTGTACACCAGGGATGAAGAACTACATGCAGGCTCTTGCAGGATCAGGCTTCCTGATGGGGATCTGCTGCCCTCCTGGTTTTTTAATGAGCACTTCTTGCAATCAACCCTGTAAAACTCAGGGTGGGGAGCTGTTACTGATTAACATCCGTTGTCTCAAGGGAAAGTGGAGCAGGGGATCTGCTGGCAAAATCAGCATCAGAGGAGCTGCAGCACAGCATAGAATGGCAGAACACACCCCCATACATGTGTGTACCCACACACGTCCTCTGGCTGTCTGGTGTGAGGTGCCATCACCAACCCACCCCTGCCACACGTGCTTTGGTCTCTGTGGGTTCTCAAAGATCTTTGCAGCTGCCTCTAAAGCAAGAATGATAGCAGAGGTGCAAAAGTCCTTTCTGGTGATTAATACATCATGTGTACAAAGAAGGTCTGTGGCAAACGGAGGCTGGAGCCGGGATTAATTGCATACCTTGAAATGGAGAGATTTATGTAAGGAAACAGACTTGGCGGGCTGCCCTGCTCTGGGCTGTGTTTACCTGCCTGTGCCTCCCCACACCTGTTGTGCTGCAGCAGCAAAACATTATTTAATAGCATTTGAAGGGAGATCTTAATAATGTGCCCTCCCTGCCTTGCCCCACCTCCCCAAGTGCTGTGGTGAAGCTCGCCCTTGCTTTGTCAGGCTCCTGGGCAGCCAGTCTGTCCCCTCCCCACGAGAGCTCTCCTGCAAGGAGCAGCCCTGTGGCACCCTTCAAGCACCCACAGTCTGGAACGAGGAGGGATGGGATGGCTGCAGAAGATGAAACAGGGCAATGCTGGAGGCCAGCCCCTGAACTGATGGCAACCCGGGTAGCTCCCTGCCAAATCCATGAGCGAAGTGAGGTTTGTTCCTCCTGAGCTTGAAAACACTGGCTGAACACACAAACATTTGCATGCATGCAGGACTGAGTGTATATGTGTGGGTATATAAATATATGAACAACAGAGTTCAAAATGTTCATAATGACCATTCAAATGAAAGACAAATAATGGGTAAAACCCTGTTCAGAAATGCTTGAGTACGAAGCTGCTTCTTTAAAGGGATTTGGCTATTAACTGAAGTTCGTTTGTTAATTTGCATCCTTATCTGCAAGGAACAAGACTAAAAAGGGCCCCATGAGCCTCTAAATGCGAGCACATGAAGCTTTATTTCTTACCAACAAAGCCTCCTGGTGATTATAAGCAAATGAGGGGGCACTAAGGACTTTTGGAGGAGCGAAAGCAGAAATATATCCTTCCTGTTGGAAAATGAGAATGCCCTCACTCACCAGAGCTTCCCTCCTGAAATTACAAGCCCTAGTCTGATCTCTGGTTGTCTCTACTTAAGGTGCTGGTTGGTTGTTTGTTTGATCTCCTCCCCTGCTGTCACAACGGGTGTGTGACCCAAGGGATGATCATCCCGAGCTGACAGCATTGCCTGCCTGAAAAATGCCAACCCCAGCAATGAGCCACCACCACAAGCAAACCCTCTCACCCAGAGGCCTAAACCTTGCCCTTGAACACCTCCAAATCAAAACCACCCAGTGTCAGCTCACACCCTGGCAGTGTGTTAAGTGCAGGTGTAGTTCAGATGGTGTCACTGGCTTTTCCTCCCCAGCCTGCTGCAGTGTGCCAAACCACAGCACGAGGTGCACGCTGCTGCTTTGGGGAGAGCCCCACTGGTGTTTGCAAGGATATCGGTCTGCTCCAACCAAGCAATCCCAAATATAAGCACTTGGCACAAGCAGAAATGGGAACACCTTCCCTTTCCACTCTCCTGCAGTGGCAGGGATGAATAATCTGAATCCTAGTTGAAGCCATGAAAACACATTGTAAGAAACTAAGAAATCATTGCCATCACTTCTTGAAAGCAAGTCCGTACAGCACTAGCAAAGCCAGGGTTTGCTACACAGACAGGAGAGAAAACAGAGGGAGGTCAAGTGAAACTCTGTCCCCTGTGCACAACTACCCCATGCTTTTACACTTTCTCTTCTCCCACAGGGCAGGTGAACCAACTCATTTTGGTACCACTGTTGTCATTATCCCCGACTGTCCCAGTCCTGATTCCCCTCTGCATTACTGAAGGAAAGCACTGGGGTTTGAGTTTCTTTTTACCCCCGCGAACAAAGTTCAAAGGAGCGATTGAGAACTCTCCATTTCAATATGAAAAGAGCAGGGGACCTGTTTTCAAGGGCCCACCCCCCGGTACAAACTCATCCCGCCTCATTTCACCCGATAATCTCAGTGGGGGGCTCTGGAGGGGTATGGCCGGGGACAGGGGGACAAGGCTCTCCAAGGTTAATCGCAAACTGCTGCCGTATTCATCGCAGCCGCGCCTGATTGATGGGCACTATTAATCACTGCCCGGAGAGGCTGGAGGTAAGGCAGAAGCGTGGGGGGGGAGGAAGGGAGGAGAGGGAGGGGGTGGCCGCCGAGCTGTGGGGACAGGGAAGCGGTGCCAGGACAGGAGCGGTGACATCAGACCGGCACGGGTTGGGAGACACAGAATGGCCACATCTGTTCTCCTACAGAAAGTACACATGGTAGGGCTTCTCTCAAGGAACAGAAGCGTGCCTGCCCCCTCACCTGCCGTGTCACATATACATGCCCTCCTGCAAAGCAAAGGGCAGGAGCGGAGGCAGAGGAGAAAATCTCTCCAGCCTTTTAGAAGTGTCCCTGGCTTTCAGTGGGGAATAGGGATGGGGATTCTGGCAAGGAGGAGGGCTCAGGGCAAGGTAGGGGTGTCTTGCAGCCACAAGGCAATTAATAGATTTTCTGTCTTCTTTATGGACTGAAATGCCTCTGAGGTTTTTACAGAAACAATGAAGGCAGTAAAAGCCACACAAGCGAGGTCAGATGAGGAGCTTGTGTGGGCGAGTGACTCCATTGAGAGACAAGGTACTGGCATATGCACTTTCTGTCATTCCTGACAATTTAATATACTCCTTCTTTCATACTGACCCAAGCTGTTGCTCACATTTCTAGGTAGGCTGAGGGTCTGCCTGTAGTAATGAAATGTGCAGCAGTGTTACCTACCTGGCTGCAAATGATAGCTGGGACTGGCAGCAGGGCTCAACAGACTGCAATGGGAACTGTTGAATTACAGAAGCTTCTTATGCTTTGCACTGCAGACATATGAGCCTGGCTTGGGCAGCTGTGCCAGGAGGCTTGGGATGATTTGCTTGTCTCACTGAAATTGCTTCTGACTTGGAATAACTATGGAACAACTCATATTACTATATAATGTGACATTTCTCAGTTCTCTTCTTCATCCCACCTTCTGCCGCCTCTTGCTTTGGATACAGGAGTCAGTGCCTTGAGAATATGTCCACACACCAGTCCTTCTGCTAAACCTCCTGTCCAAAGCAACAAGAAGGAAAGTGTGGTTTCCAATAGGAATATCCTACAAGTATACTTTTTTAACTGTTTCCCTTCAAACAGCTGGTGTGATATTTTCAGTTTTGTTCTTGCAATGTCAAAGGCAGTGTAACATTTGAAACTCATAAGACTGCTAGGACATGAGAAATACATCACCCAGATTTTGGTGGATGCATTCAGTGTCATTTCACGATGAAGGTTTGATGCCCAGTGCACAAGGCTGTGGGCTTTTTCAATCTGTGCCACACTGATCAGGTGTGGTGACCACCAGCAGAGAGCTGGGGTCTAATTCTGATACTGCCTCAGAGGATACAAATGCGACACAAAGGCCACTGGAAGCTACAGCAACCTGGATTTCAGTGAGTTTTCAGGAGAATAGGTGTTTTTTTTAGAGATGACTCTGGGATGGGGAAGTGCTTCACCCTCCACAAGCACCCAGGTATATAGGGCAAGAGGCAGCTCCTCTACCCATGACCACCCAAAGCTGGCTACTGCTGACGCATCTCCTCACCACAGACCCACCTGTGGATGTTGGGAGGGCCGGGCATCACCCAGGGGCGGCTGATCCCATGTCAAACAGTCATCCTAGGGCAAGCAGAGTGAATTGCTCTTAGAAAATGCCTCTGTCTTCGTGGGCTGCTAAAGTAGATGAGTGGTCGAATGACTAACTGAAAGTAGACACCACACTCCTAGATGGCCGAAGGGAGGTATTTGGGCTGGATTTTTATCCTCTCCCTTTATACCCGAGAGCACCTCTTTCACCAGAGGCTGTTGATTTTCAAACAGAGTTTCTGAAATATCCACCGACAAATAAGAAGAAATCATCAGAAAATGTAGTTTTATTTGATTGTACATTATTCTTTCCATAACTAAGGCTGCCAGGTTGTGGATAGGATCAGGTTTTTTTAAGTATGGCCACCTCTGATCCTCCAGCAGGGCTCTGTAAATCTGGGATTATGCTGAATTAATTTACTCTCTGACAGCTATCTCCTCCCAGCAGCACATCTTCCTTTCTCTGCTTTTAGTTCTTTCACAAAGAGCATCTCTCAGCATAAGAGTTTCCCCTCAGAGAATTAATCATCAATAGCTACATTACTTTAAATGTTTATTTTAATCTGAATTGCATTCCCTGTGTTGACCAACATTATAAGAGCTGTAAATCCCAGTTTAAGCAAGAGCCATCATTTCTCAGTTGCAGTGATTCTGGGCACTTCCAGCAGGGTCCACAGCTCTTGGGGACCTATGGAAAACTTCAGCTCCATCAGGAACCTGTGCTTAGGTAGCCTGGGTGAATACACATCCTTTGACATCTCCACCCAACTTTTACTTTGGGATCTTACTAATGCCTAATGAAACCTGCCTGTTGATCTGCATAAGCAGGGATGAACGAGGGTGTGCTGGGCATCTCGGAGCGGGCGGCTGCTTTGTGTGAAGGGAGGCACGGTCCCTGGGTCTGGAAACATCTCTAAGTTGTTTTGCCATCCTTGGTGCATGTTCCAACGGCAACATTATTGTAAAACAGCTTTGTGTTTACTTTGTGTACAGAAAAGATAAAATCAGCATTTATATGCAAACATGAACCAACAAGGAATTTCAAAATCCTGCCATTTCACTCTTCTGAGAAGAAGAGCCAGAGCTATTGTGTAACCAGAAACATCTGAAAGCTGGGGATTTTCTGGGTCTAAATTCAATTTAGATTATAAGGGACTAATTTAGGATCTGACTGTATCACCTTGGGCAGCCAAACTAGGATCTGAAACACATGGAGACTAGGGCTTTGTGGGGGGAGAGTTCTCAATTTCGGACAACCTGGGGCAACACAACCTTCAGATCCTGCGTGGATCCGAGCTTTCCCTTTACAAATAAAGCTGGTGAAGTAACACAAGCCAGATGCTCAGCCAGGATGAGCCACCTGAGCCCACTCTGATATCCTTGTCTGCCCTGGGAAATAGGGGGTGTTCATGTGTCCATCCTAGACCTGCCTTTCCAGTGTGCACAGCTGGAGCAGAACTTGGCACAGGCACATCCGCTTCTCTGTCAAGGTCTGAAAGCAGCAGACATGCAGAATAAAGGCTCTCACTGGGATTTCATAGCTGGAGCATTGTATCAAGCCACAGAGCATTATGATTGCTCGGGAACACGTGCCAGGGAGGGCACTGGAAAATATGGCAGACAGCAGAGGTGAAGGCCCGTGCAGGACCGGAGCCCCGGCAGGTGTCTGAGCTCTGCCAAGGCGAGCAGAGACTAATGAAGATGGGTGAACCAGCAGGAACTGAAGGGAAGTGTGCAGGGGGAGAAAAGCCAGCAGAGAAGTGAGCAGCCCCCAGGCACAACAGGATGGGCTGTGAGTAGGCTCGTGCTGCACAGAGCCCAGGAAATATTTGTTTCCTCCCCTGTGAACATCCCAGGTGCAGGCTGTGGCTGGACATTTGCTCTTCAAAGGCCCATGTGTCCACATGCAAGTGGCCTTGGCTACCCCAACTCAAGCCTGGCTCTGCCCCTCCTATGGGACTGGCTGACACGGGCATTTAAATGAAGGAGGTAGGGATGCACTCTCTCTTGGGGTGAAATCCGCATCTCCACCTCGCTGTGGGGTGCTGGGCAGGCTGATCGTCCCTGGTGCACAAGCCACTTCCTAATAACTCTCTCGTCCTCATTCCCCTGGTGCTACCCCTGCCTCGCTGGGGCTAGTGGGGATGCAAAAGGAAGCACCTGCCCCAGGGCTAGCTCTCTCCATCCCAGCTTCTATCCATCCTTCACCTCGGGGTTTATTTACCCGGGGGCACAGGGATAAATGAGGATAAGAAGGTGGAAAAGGTCATCTGGGTGGTGGCCACAAAGGGGGACATTGTGCCTCCAGGGAGGGGGTGGAAACGCCCGAGCAGTCGGAGACACGGGAGCACTTTGATGCCGTCTGGATGCAAGCGGGGAGGGGAGGGAAGGGAAGAGAGGAGGGGGAGCAAAACAGGGGGAGGGGACGACACCAAAACCCAAGAGGCGACAAAACCTCTCCCAGCTGGGACACAAGTCAGGATGGTCCCTTTATTTAGATGGATAAAGCCAAGCACAATGTGGGACAGCCGGGGGCCACTCTGCCCCTGTCCCTCACCAGCCCTTTCAACTCCTTCCTCCCCGCTCCTCCCCTTCCTCCTCAGCCTCTCACTTTCTTCCATATTTTCCATTTTCTTTTTTTTTCCTTTGCTCCCTGTGCTCCACCTCCCACTTCCAGCTTTCTCCCACGGTGAAAGCACTGAGAAAGAAAGTGGGTCGCTGTCTGATGCAAAGTTAATTTTAAGTAGAGATGTCGGGGAGCAGACCAAAGGCACTGGAGAAAAATGGGCTTGAGGAGGACACTGTGGGGAGAACCTCTCCCTATGCGTAAGCCGTGATGTCTGTGTCTCAGCAGAGTCTCCTTGTCCCCGAGCTGTGTGCTGCAAGTCCTGTGGCAGGGCTAAATCTTGGGCAGAGAACATTCAGAGCTTTTAATGCCACACAGGAGCATGTTCCAGGAGCATATTTTGAACATCATGGCTACTCCCATGGCTGGAGGAGTTTGGGGACAAGCTGTCACACATATCTGTACCTCTATGTTTTCCAACCTGCTGTTTTTTCAGCTGACCACCTGACTTTTTCTCACACTGACTTGCTATCACTTTGTTAAGGAAGAAGCAGAGCCCAGATTTTTTCTGGTAGCTCAAATGTCATCACTGCACTTTGATGTATCTATAATTCAGAGGTACCTCAAAATGAAATTTGAAACAAAGTTGACCCAGAGTGAGGTCTTTTCTTCAGCAAATGGTCTGCTGTACATTTTGACCATGAAGAAATTTGGCAATCTCAATAAAATGTTCCACATTTTGGAATGAAAAATCATCGCATTCAGCAGCTCCCAGAATGGACCATTTTCTAATGCAAAATGCTCCACTTCTAAAATCCTTCTTATTCACTGCATCTGCTTTTTACAAAGAGTGTTCTCAAATACTGTTCCCCCAAACACAGCAAAAGAAAACATTTTGTAGGCAGCTTGTGTGGCCTCCTGGCCCAGTCTGTGTCCCCAGAAGCCCTCTTCCTCTGCTTTCTGCTCCTTCCATGATTTATAGGATCAGGACACTAAGTGCAGCCCATGTCCTACACCCCAGATCCCACCAAGGAACATGACACCGCCCTTGCCTTTTCCAGCAGGTTTTACTGCACAGAGTAGGTTGGTTATGATTTCTGCTAGGCCTGAAAGAGTGCCCAGAGGTCCCCTTAACAAGTTGTGTGTTTGTCTTTAACAGCAAGACTTGCCTGCCGGCAACCATTAGCACTCTTCAGCATCACAGTCAAATTCAGCTTACACCACGTCTGAACTTGGCTAAGGCACTAGTTTTTCTGCCAGTACATCACTGTTTTCAACTTCAGTCAGCAGTGTTTTGAAGTTATTACTGTCTGGTGGCTGGGGTTTTTTTGGTGGTGTATGCATCCTAAATGAGCTTTGTGGTCTCACCACTTCAAAAGTTTCTCTGCTCTCACCTCCCTTTACTGACTGTCCTCTAGCAAGACCAAAGACCAAAGGGTATAAACTATCTCAGCAGCACTCTGGATCTGTGCAGTGTGCAGGGATGAAGCCTGTGGGACACCCCTGGGGGCTGCTGGAGACAGGGTTCAGGGAATCAGGCAAGGAGATGGTGCAGAGCTGTGCTGGTTCACCCACACCCGGTCCCCATCCTTGTCTCCATTCAAATCAGGCCCAAATACAGCATGTGCTGCAAAATTCAAGCTGCTCGAAGCACATCTCACCCTCTCCAGTGCCCAGTTTCCCCTGGTGTCTCCCGGGCAAGGAGAAGACACAGAAGCACCCTTGGCACTGAATCATGCGCAGGTGTTTCACTGAGGGGACCGGTTGCTTCCACTCACACGAGCTGGCTTTCCTTTGATAAAAGAAAGCCCATGCTGAAGGCAGGCTGGTGCCAGGAGAATGGGAGTCAGCAGCCTGTGCAGAGGGCTTTGCAGGTACTCTTCTGGTAAGGGAATGATGGTATTTACTAATACTTCTAAGCTAGGCTTCTATTTACCCAGTGGGTTTCACCTGCTTTTTCTGTGGATGGTTCTGCTAAAGACTGTGGCTCCTTTGTGGAGCCTTGAAGGAATTGTACGTGGAAACAGAGTGAAAGGGAAAATGTGTTATAGTATTGCAACACTTCCTACTAGAATTTAACATCCTGACAAAATCAATCTTTTCTACAAAAAAAAAAAAAAATAAAAATGAAGTGCTTAATTCAAGGGAAAGATATTTGCTGTGTTATAAAAGTGTCAACATTTCACTTACAAATTGGTCATTCTTTTGGCAGTGACTTTAACAGAAAATTCCCCTTGGGGCTATCATGCCTCTTAGTTGGTTTCTCTTCCCTTAAAAAAAAAAAAAAAAAAAGGCAAAACCAAACAACTTAAAAAGCAAGCACAATTTACTGGGTCTGGTGACTGGATAACTGTTGTACTGCAGGCTGTAAGCGCTGGGGCTGGGGCCAGGAGATGAAAGGAGAGAACTGAGGCTTCTCCAGCAGCAAAGTGGATGTTCACAGGTCAAAGCCTGAAGCACTGCCCTGGTCCTTGCAGCCTGACCACAAGTTTCTCCTTTTCTGATGTTTATGCTTCTGCTGTTATTAACATCTATCCATAAACAAAAGCATTTCTGGAACGGGAGGGAAGGGTGTCGTAGACCAATACTTGGAATCATTTCTCTGTGCTTCTTGCTCTGATTTAATGCTCTCCACTGCTGACCACTTTCTTACACTTGCTTCTGCTTTCCATTTATATGTTTCTGTACATGACTGTTTATTTCTCCTCTCTTGTACAACAACACTGATGGCTTTGGCAGATAACAAATATCTGTCTAGTCTTGGGTTTTTCCTGCTCACCGTGTGTGGATGCTGGTGTTGGAGCCTACCATCTGGCTGGGGTTTCTCCAAGGATCTCTCTCCTGCCTCACCTTTAGCACAGCTGTGATGTGTGGACATCACTTCATTTATTCTTTTGCCACCTTGTTGTGCCCGGAGACAAAAGAGAGGTGACAACAGGAGTAAGGGGCAAGCAGTGACCTGCAGAAAATGAGAATATAGTCATCCTGATCTGAACAAGGATCTCTGTCTGATTATAGGCTCTCAAGAACAGGAGAGACTCTCAATTTAATTTACAGCAGAAATCTCAGTATCTGATGTTTTTCCAATGCTTTCTCTAAGCTAAGGATGCTGATGCTCCCCTTCAATTTTCCCTTCTTGAAGATGGTGTCAGCAGAGGTGCAAACCAACTTCTCTTACTGGGAAGGGCCTTAACTATGCCACCTCTCTCTTTTTATACCAGCTTTACCATTATTCTGATATGGGAAAATAATGGGTGGAAGAAAGTACTCAAATATAATACAAAGACTGAGAACTTGTTAGTGTAAAACCCCTCCATGTTCTCAGATTCAGCCACAAGAGCATCCACTCACTTCTCCAAAGAGCAAGCCCCAGGGACCGGCTTGAGAAGATGTGCAGTGAGTCCCAGGGCTGCTCTGAAAGCACCTGGCAGAGCTCCTCTGCTCCTGTGTGCCAGAGTGTGCACAAAGCTCCAAAGGAGCCCCTGGAATTCTAAGTCATTTGTTATACTGCCCAATCGCCTCCTCAGGGTGTGACATGAACCCACAATTACACCCAGTGTTGCTTTCATATTGTTAGTCCCATTATTCCCAGGTATGCCTTTGGCTAATGCTTTGTTGATGGCAGTTTCTGGGAAGCAAATCGAACCCTCGTTGGCCAATGCCCAAGCTGGGCAAAGCCAGGCCGGCTCTGCCTGCCGTCAGCTGTGCAAGGGGCTGCCTTTCACTCCTAGCTAAGCACCCTCCCAGGCTCCTGGCCCGCATCCAATCCAGATAAGGAATGACTGAAAATTGTTGCTGTTAGCCAGCTATTCTGTGACCTGCATGAAAAGAGTGAAATGACCTCGGGACTAGTCTCAGCACACAGCCGTCTGCCCACAAACCGTGGCAGCCGAGAAGCCTTGGTACACACACAAAGGCTGGCAGGACAAGTATTTTCTTGGCGGCTGCTCCTCACGGATGGGAGGGAAGGCAGCAACAAGCTGATTCACAGGAGCTCGCCTCGCTGCTTGCTGTCCGTAACAAGATCTTTATGAGGTGTTAATGTAAATGTGAGTTGTTTTACATTGAAACCAATCGTGGGGTATATTTCTGTCCGATGATCTGTGGCAAAGAGGGTATTTACTGGTGGTATCTTGTGGTGGTAGGAACAGGAGAGAGCCCTTTTCCCCAGGACTCTTATCTCCTAATGTTCTTTTTTCTGTGGTGCTGGGCTCTGCTAAGCCACTCTCCCTGCAAGGAGGACCATCAATGCCATTCTGCCGTGGGGATGCTGCAGGGCATCCTCATCCTCCTGCCTGCTTCCTAGGTCTTCCTGTGGTGTACAAGCCTTCAAGCAGGCTGCACAGGCCCTTCCTTCAAAATTAGTTTTAGTAGTAAGGGAAGAAATTTGGAAGGAGTGTAGCCATGGAACCGAAGCTGAAGTTGCCCATGAGGGACAACATCATCATTTAAACACTACCAGGCAATAATGTATGGGATTATTTTTACCATATACTGAGCTTTAAGCTCTTTGGGTAACAAGAAAAGCTTCAGTCTGAGTAACAAAAAAATGTCAAGGAGGGGTTGAAAATGGTTGAAAATTGAAGAGTTCCTTCAGCCTGGGGATGGAGGCAGCTAATCTTGACACCATCCTACAACTTGTTTCTGCTTTTTTAGCCATGTCTGTGGCCTGTGAAATGCTGCTTGGGATGGAGATATGAGAGGTATACAGAAGTGTGCTTTGTATCTGCACATCATTGACAAGCATGTGCCCCCCGGAGTCCCCAGCCTTTTTTTTCTTTTTTTTTTCTTTTTTCTTTCTTTTTTTTTTTCTTTTTTTTTTTTTTTTTTTAATTCTCAGAATTCCTCAGCGCATTTTCTTCTGCCTGAATCTGACTACCTGACCCTCCTGCAACCCTGTACCCTAGGGCTGCGTTTGTATCTTGCTGGGAGCTGGGGTTTCCACTTTAGGCGCTGAGTTTCTAGTTGTACATCTAAAGAGAAAGGATGTTCTCATCAGAGGCATTCCCCATCCCTGCCACAAGTGTTTCATGCAGCAGTTTAGGCAGGCACCCAGGCTTCCTGGAATCCCTCAGGGCAGCTCTTGGTTGATGGCAGCTAACCCAGACACTGAGGGTCCCATCATCCAGTGTAGCTGGCTCCTCCAAGCAGGGGAAGTACCTGGCTGAGAAACAGGTCTGCTGTTACTTTTTGCTACTGACAGGTGACTCTCACGGGCAGAGGGCTTTCATCTCCAAGTCTTTGAACTGGCATGTATTTTGCATAAATGGAGCAGAGTTCTAGGTGTGAGTTTTCAGGGTCAGAAATCTTCACAACAGGGTCCAAGCACTCTTCAGGTGGTGCTGAAGATGAGTGAGCTGGGCTAGCTGAAGCATCCACTGCAACTGCCACAGAACCTACCTTGGATCCTCCCTAATGCCTCCTTTAACAGGCAGAATGATTCAGTACCCTTCCCTCTGGTGTAGCAGAGCTCTCTTCAGCAGGTTGATCTGAGAATCTGACTTGTCACCATGACCATGGCTGGGGAAAGGAGTCCCTCTGTCTATCCTGTGTTTCTAAAACACAAACACCTCCTTTTTCCTGCACCTTCTTCCCCCTCAACTGTTTGGAAGACTCACAATTAGTGCAGGGTTTTTAAAAGAACGTTGTGCCTTCCTGATTTGCCTCTAGTTTTGACTGAAGCACTGACTGACAGCATTAGGGTAACTTGTGATGCTGACTAAGCTCCTTTTATCCCCCTAATATTAGTATTGCTTAAGTGAAAATTGCTTACAGCTAATTTTTTGTGAATAGAGTTACAGTTGATACTGCTTCGAAGTTGCAGCAATGGTGTCTTGGGTGATCAGATAAACGTGGTAACAATGTTGAGAGTTATTTGACTGAGAGCCAAATACTGCTTTTGGAAATACTAAAATGATCAGTGCACCTAAGGAAGGAAAACAAACACCCTGCCAAGCAGTAGTAACACACTTTAAACAAATGCACTCGGCAGTAATGGGACACTTGTGCAAACCAATGCAGCAGTCCCGATTTCTAAACTGCTTGGAAAAGATGACATGATGTTGGTTTAGGCTGAGGATAAATATGTGGGAGTCCATATGAGTTTATGTTTGGCTAATTTTTTGGAGGTCATCTGTGAGGATGAAGCCCTTAAACTCTCTCTGCGCAAAGGTACCACTTTACTCCCCCATTCCACCAGCCCTCCCTGCTGCTGCTAAGCACAGCCCAGGTCAGCTCACAGCTCTTGCTCCTACCTGGGGTACTGTTGAAGAGCCATAAAGGGTATAAAACCTTTGCAATACATTTATTAAGCACTTGAATTCCCTGTGCCATTCAAAGGGACTGTTTATTAGAGCAACTTTTATTAGGGAATGAACTTGAAGCACAATAACTGTTGCTCTTGATTGCAGGCTCCTGAATGCTGCTTGCTCTTAGAGCCTTCATTTGCCCATGGCTTGTTCTGGAGGTTTATTTTTTCCTCTTCCAATGTAATCATGTATGTGGAATACTCTTACAGATCTGGATTACAGAGCATCCAATGCAATTACTGAATCTGGAATCGCTGAGTGACACTCCTGAAAAAATCTACCTTCCCAGTACTAAGGCAGCAGAGATTATACACAGGGTCCCTGTAAAGTAGGTCAATTTTAATAAGCATTTCTGCTTTGTGTTCGTTCAGCATATTCTATAGGCCAGCCCATTTTACTCCATTCAGCTTCTAACATTCACTAGAGCTCTTTAAGGGAATTAACAGTCTCTGCCATAGTTTTTCATGCCATCAGCCCAGTGGTTTTTTTACATAGCAATCTTGCCTTAAAGACACAAAGTTTTTATCTCTGGCTCACCTCCCCTGAAGCAGGTCTTCAGCATGAGCCCAAAAGTAATGGACAGAGCTTATGAGTCTGACTATAGTTTCCAAGGAGCAATTGACATTTGCTTATTGCATTTAGATAAAGACTCTGTGCATGCAGCTCAAGTTAAGAGTAGGACAAGGTGGGACACTGTGGGTTACACGTGTGGTTTTTAAAGGACAGCACTGTTCTCAGAGGTGCTGCTCCCCTGAATAAAGGCACCCCAAGCTACCTCCTGAGAGCTGCTGCCAGGACAAACAAACCTCACATAGCCACTTCCTCTTTAACTTCCCGTGACTCTCCCATCATCCCAGGCAGGGGCAACACAGCCTCCTGCAGCTGCACCTCCTGCATGCTCAGGACAGGGGCTACCTGCACTGAACCCACCTTGTCTCCTACGCACACCTGCAGCTCCCCACACACCTTCCCTGCAGGACCTGCTCCAAGGGCTGAATTTATAACACTTAAATGGGGAAAAAAAAAAAAAAAGTAAGCCTGGAGATTATGCTATGCCACTCCTTATTCCCTTCTGCACATGAAACTTGGTCCAGGGAGAGCTGCCTCTCTGCTGTATTGCTCGTTACTCCCCTCTCCCACCCCTTTAGGCCATAGTAAGTCACCTTGGGCAATTCTGGTTAAATACACATATCTTACAGCCCTGAAGCCATTTATAAATAGATTTTTATTTATAAAGTCAATTTACATAAAATATGATACTCTCTTAAAAACTGCATATGTACAACTTAGGAAATCCTAGCAAGTGCATACAAAAATGCCTTCAATACATTTTTTAAAAAAAAAACTTCAGTTTTCAGAGAGGTGGACCTTCACACCAGGCAGACTCAGACACCACGTTAAAACACAACATAACTTTACAGTCTTTTACCAAAGTGTTTGGAGAGAATAATTAAAAATAACCCAAACAAACACCTTTTAATCTATACCGTGTATGTTCCCAAAACATTCCAGGTGGTAGTGTTCAAGGACAAGTGGATAGGACCTGCTAAAAATAGAACAATCTCATCCCTTTTCTCTAAGGTTTCTTTTACAAAAATATGTCTTCATCCACCAGTGTCCCTATAGGCAGTTCAAGTTACATATAAAATAGAATCTGACATGATAAAAAATTCCCTCCCCCTCCAGAAACAAGGAAGCATCGAGTGTTTCTAATTTTTTTTTTTTTTTTTTTTTCCACCCCTCCAAAGCAACACCAGACAGCAGCGGCGGGGGGAAGCAGGTTCGCTCGGGCATCCTCTCCGTGGGTCGGGGGCTCCCGGCGGGCCGGCGGAGTGGCTGCCCCCGCGCAAGGAGCGAGACCCCGCAGTCAGCTCCCCCATTGCACTTTCCACGGCCAGAAGACGACGCTGAAGCCGACGAGAGAAGCAGCCAGCGGGACCCCGCCGGGTCAGTACTTTCGGGGGGATGCTGCTGCCGCCGAGACCGCGGGTGCCGACGTGCTGCGGGCTAAGCGCGGCTGCGGAGAGACGTGAGGAGAGCCCCGGTGGGTTCTTGCCCCGCTCCCCCGAGCTCCGGGGAAGGAAGCGGTGCCACCTCCCCTCCGGCTACCCCTCACCTACCGCCGTGTCAGTAGCTCCCCAGCC
>VXBU01003114.1:847090-893309 GCA_013400315.1 Bombycilla garrulus | reverse complement strand
CCCCCCTCCCCTCACACACTCGCACACAGAGCCGGCCGCGTCCCCGGCCCAGCCCCTCGGGCCGCGCAACCTGCCCCCCGCTGCAACCCTCGCCTCAAATCACCGCCCCTGCCCCGTCAGTTTTCAACATTTTATTGTAATTTGGTTTTTATTATTACCCGGGGGTGGGGCCGCACTCTCGCCCTGCCTCCCCCGCACCTCACAGCGGGCGCTGACGAGCAGCCGCGGTTCCCCGCCGCTCTAGATGAGGGCCCGGGTCGTGTCCCTTCGGACGTGCCACCAAGCCGCGCCCTGTCCCTTCGGACGTGCCACCAAGCCGCGCCCTCCGCGGGCCGGGTAGCTGGCGGGTGCCGGTGTGGGGAGGCGGTGGCCCCGCGGCTCGCAGGGCTTTCCCTGCGCAGCGGGGAGGGCCGGCACGCGGCTGCCGGTCGGTGCTTGCCTGACAGAGAGACGGGACGCACCGGGGCTCTGCTTTGTTACATCCACAAAAAGTGTATAATAACAAAGATTTATAGGAATGGCGTGGGTCGTCTTACCAACGCCGTTCGGGCTTCAGTGGGAGTTTCAAGGATAAAGGCATGGAGGCAAGAAGGAAAATGCAAAGCTTTTGTAGCTCGGGGGTTGCAGCCTGGCTTCCCTCTGCCATGCCAAGCAATCCTCCTTGGCTCTGCATCAAGCGAGCCTTTCTTCCAGCTCCGGTGGGAAGGGCAGCAGGGTAAGGTGCATTCAGATAGCTGCATGGAATGGGGAGGACAAAGGAGCTTCCTTTTGGAGTCCTGGGAACTTATGGGAAGAAATAACTTGCATGGTGTTTTGCTAGATAAACAAGATGGATGGAGGGGGAGCTACATGAACCCACTGCCCTGGGGCTGTGTCCACTCTCAGCTTCAGCACAGCTTCAGGATGTGCTGTCCTCAGGGCTTTGGTCCTACCCAGCCTTTAAACCCACCCCCGTCCCCCCCAAAAATCCAATGGTGTGAGGCTGTTCAGTTACAGGACTTCACTTTTTGGGGGTGAACATAACCCAATGTAAGAAAATGCTCCAGGCTGCTGTCTTTGGCACCAAGTTGGTGGTGGGGATGTGTGATCATGTGGACAGGTGCCAGCAAGGCTCTGCAGCACAATTTGGATATCAGAGGGTCTGTATTCCCCTGGCTGGGAGGGGAATACACGTTGCTGCTGGTCCTCAGGTGTGTCTAAGCAAAAAATGGCAGTTCAAAGTGCTATCCATGATTCCTTGATGTGATATGGAGGGGACTTTTCTTGTACCCGTGTGGGGTATTTAAGGGAGGAGCAAAGCCCTATTATGTTAAAAGAGAAATATTTTCCCTGGGGATTGGTTGCAGTGGCAGTGGCTTGAAGGAACCAGCCCCACTGCAGTGTCCTGGGCAGCCGAGCTGAAATTCCTGACAGTAAGGAGCCTGTGAGCCCTTTGATTTTCTGGTAGTTAAGCATGCAGGAGCCTTAGCACCCAAATTCAGCAGCTCCTGAGACATTCTTGGCCATACTGGAGACCTGGGGAAAAAGCAATGAGCAGCCCTACAGCTTCTCTGAAGGGCTCCTGACCCGAGAGGAGCAGCTCATGGTGTGCAGTGCAGGTGGGAGAGTTTTTCCTGGTGGATTCCCAGCAGCGCAGGTGAGCTGTTTTTTGCCTTGCTGGGAGTGCACAGACTGCTTGCTCAGCTCAGGCCGTGTCATGCACTTGTCTCCAGCATCTGCAAAACTACTCTGGCTGGAGCAGGGGTCTTCCCTTGTGCTCACTGTCAGACATAGCTCAGTCAGTAGGGGCATTACTGCAGTGGAGTAATACTGATGTTCTTTTATTACCTTGTCTCTAATTTCTGCTGAAAACCTTTCTCATAGGAAAGGGGAAGCTGCTACCCTTAAAACTTTTCAAGAGAAAGCCTTCAGTATCAAAGTGCCACGCTCAAGAGTAATAACTGGATTTTTATCATACAAAAATAGCTACAGGGAATTTTTTTCATTAATAACGCACACCAGTAAACCCCGTCTCAAGGAAGAGCACAGAGCCTCCAGCCACAGAGATTCTATGCTCAACTCAGGGATGAGCTTGCCTTGTCCAAATTGGTTTCAGGGCTGCTGATCACAGTGTGTGTTTCCAGCCAGATGTGGCCATCGGGTCTGAGCCTGAGCACAACACCCAGCAGGTGCTCACACTTTCCTAGCAGTGCAGCTGGCTTCCCAACAGTCTGTAGGAAGATAGGTAGGTAGCTAGGTACATCTTGTACTCAGAGAAATGCAATCTCCTTTGAAATCTCTTTATAAAGTTAATGACTATGTAAGGATCCAGTAGAACAAGACATCATTAAACACTGTCTGTGTTCACAGTCAACTTCCTGATCATAATCTGGGGAGAGAGAGCATCCAGCAATGTGCTACCCATCCCCAGAGAGCGGGGAGAAGAAATTCTCTCCTGGAGCAGGTGAGGCAAAACCAATAACTGCATGGACACCTTGCAGCTCCATGTGGCTTCACCCAGTGTGCTGCAAGGTGGCCAAACGACACTCAGGGACAAGGGCCCTCTGGAAAGGGCCTCTACATTCCATGTTAGTTCTTGCATCTGCCAAAGGTGAGGGCAAAGCACTGCCCCTGACTCGGCACACGTGTCAGCAGGAAAGGCCACAGGTGGGGTGCTGGGTCCGTCCCGGTGTCACCCATGCATTACAGCCAGCTGATTTGAGCTTTTTAGGGTATTTTGCCAAAACTTTCTGGACTTCCATGGAAAGCAATGGAGGTTCTCTTGCCCTAAAGCTTGAGAGGATGAATGCTAGAAATAAAGGGTGATGGGCAGCTGAGCAGCCCTGCTCTTGGTGAGCCCATTTACCAGGCTGGGCTGTGCTCACACTGGTTTTGCCAGGAGCAGGCTGGATGGAGCAGGGCTTGCAGTGTGTGTTCATGTCTATCACCTGCACAGGTGGCTCCTGGGCAGTGATGATTTGCAATTAGATAGCATGTGAAAAAGAAAAAATAATTTCATTTGAGTAGGGCAGTGTGCTTTAGAGCTATGGGTACAGTTCTTTTACTTTCAGTGGAGAAAGAAGTTCATTTGAGTTTATTCTTTGAAGGGAACTCCCTGTCTTCAGTTTATGCTCTTTTCCAATGTAATATTTCTCTGGCTTGATGGACTATTTTTAATAACTCTTCTGACATTTTATTTGCTCACCTGTAATAATTTCAAATTGCCTGGGAATCACTAGAGGATTTCTGAGGCACACTTTGAAAAGAATAATAAGTAAAGAAGTGCTTTGGAAATATTATGATTCCTCTCTGGTTGTGTGTCTTGCAAGGCAGCCTCTAGCCAGTCTTGTTTCCATTCACGGTGGAGCTGTACGGTGCATCTGAAGCTTGGCAAAGCCCAGCACCCCTTCCTTTTTCTCCTCTCTTTCCTTTCTTGAAAAGAGATGGCCCTGGGTTTAAAAGTTGATTTTTAGCTCTGATTGTGTGCATGTGCTGTGTGAATGCTAAGCAGTGCATCTTTGTGATGTGTCCAGGAAGGCAGAGGCAGGCTGAGGGGTCTCCCTGGCTTCCCATCATCCCTATGCCTGTGGTGGGATTTGGTATGGACGTGTTTTACTTACGAGCAAGCTTTAGGGTGAATCCAGCCATGTTACAGGCAGGAGCTGAGGGACTGAATGAGCTGAGCCACTGACACTTGTAAATCTGACACATTGGAGCTGCTTTTCGCTGTGGAGGAGAGGTATTTTCCACAGTGGTGCTGTGGGCTGGAAAAGGAGGAGGGCCCTGGCACAGGTGTGTCCTGCCTGGATGATGGGGGTAGTTTTTGCTCCTGGTTTGCTTCTTCTCATCCTCCTTCTTGCTTCCAGCCTATCCTTTTTCAGGAGTATGAGTAGCAGTGCCTCAAAGCCAAGGGGGAAGTTTCTCTTCACTGCTGCATCAACAGAGTTCAAGCAGCTGAGGCTGAGGTGCTGCTCTTCCATCACTGGTGGCTGCACTGATGGCGTGAGAGCCAGAAAAATGGGTGTCAAGAAAGCACCAGCATGAATTCAGCCTCTTCTCCTCGGTTTGTGTTTTATGTCCCAAGTTCACTCCATGCAGCATTAACACATCAAATCCCCCAGCTCTTTCAGAACATCCATCTGACAGAGTGGGCATCATTTCCCTCCAGCTCAGAAGAGGGTTGGGGGTTTATAACTTTGCAAAGAAATATGATCTAGCTTTGTTCCCTTTTTTAAAATCAGTCCTTTCCTTCTGGATGAGATGGCATATCCCTCTGAGACCCGTGCAGTTGGGGATGCTGGTGTATATTTTCATAACAGAAATCTGCAAGCTCCCACAAGGCTAGAAAGAGAGCATCTGGGCTCCCTGGGGTATTTTCAAACTCACTACCATCTTTCCATGCTCCAGCTGATAACCAGAGATAAGGTAGGAAGCCAGGCAGGAGCTGTGGTCACCTGTGGTTTTTGCACTACTTTTGGGAGTGATACGTTGGGCTCTTGCAAAGGCAACCAATTGATGAAACCTGCCAGGGTGGGCGGGAGGCCCAAGCCTTGCTGGAAAAGCCATGCTGCCATCCAGCCCACATGCTGGCTGTGAGCATGGTTCCTGGTGTGCCACCAGCCCTGCCCTTCGTCCCACTGGGACAAGGTTGAGGGGACACCTTGCTTCTCACCAGTGCCTTCTGGGCATAGAGGCAGGTGTGTGCCTGCTGAGGCAGGCGTGTGCCAACAACAGGGTACCCAGAGGAATTTCAATCCCATGGAAAGTGAAGTGTTGCACAGATTGCCTTGTTGAAGGGCACAGGGAGGATGAGCACACAGAGTTCCCTCTTCTCCCTGCAGCATTGCCTTTCCATGTGACAAATGTGCTTTCCTTAATCACAGCCCAACATCTTAATATTCCAGCTCTACTGATGCTCCTGCTTTCTTTTGGGTGAGGGAGTGACTTTCCTTTTAGCTTTTTTGAGTGAAAGGCAGCAGCTCCTTTTGCTCTTGTTATTTTTTTTGATGTTCAAAATCCACATATGCTGTGCCCCAAACAGGAAGCTTTCAAGGCATACCTGTTTGGGATAGAGGGTAAGAGAAACAGCAGAAAATCCCTCCACCCCTGAGCCCAGCAGGCAGAGCAGTTAGTGGAGGGAGGGGGCACAAAGGCGTGGAACCAAGCACTGCAGGTGGGAGAAGCGTCAGAATACATCGCCAAGCCACTCAGGAATAGGAATTTCCAACAAAAACAGAGGAAGGAGCTGTTTATACACAGGTGTTTGAAATTACAGACCTGCTTTCAGAGCTCCGTGAGTCAGTGAAGGTACCCGTTTTTATGGCTGGAGACAAAAGGAGGTAGGTTATATTTTGTGGGAAGACTAACAGCCCTTGCTTGTGTAGATGACGATTTCGGGACCTCTCAGGGGGACCTGAGGTGAGGTGCGAGGCTTCTCCAGGAACTGAGGAGACTTTTATGGAACTGGGGAGGGAAATGCCCTTCAGAAAGCCCACGTCGATCATCCCGCCCTTCGGGAAAGGGTTCTGCTGGCCTATGGGGACCTCTAGTGTGAGACTTGGCTTCGCACAGGTCTCTGGTGACAGGTGTTTAGGGCTGGGGAAGGATGTGGGATGTGGGGGAAACGGAGATGGCTCCATGTGTTCTTCCCTGTCCGCCGCTGTGAAAAAGGCTCCAGGGGCGTTCAAGGCAGGTGACACGGTGGCTGTCGCTCGTGGCTGGGCTGATGAGGCTTGGTGCTACACACAGAGCTGTGCTCATACTATCTTGCAGCCCTTCCAGATTTAACTTGTAACTCCACCGGTGCGCTAGCTCTGTTGTCTTTATGCCAGTCAGGTGACAACGTTCCCGTCTGTCCTCTAGTACCGGAAGAAGTGATGGGTGCCCACAGTTCTGAATTCCAACGCAATCCTAACTCTGACAGTGTCTTATGAGGCGTCTTCCCCACCTGGTCTGTTCCCAGGGGTCCTGCTTCTGAATGTGGGTGACTTGGCATCAGCTGCCTCACCAGCCTGTTGTTCTCTCCCCATTGCTCTTCTGCCCTGCTCCCTATCCATTGGTTTTCCTCGGATGATCTCCAGCTGGTAGCCAGAGGAGGAAGGTCTCTGTCTGTATGTGGGTACCTCAGTGTCTCCTCCTGGGCATCGGGGCAGGGACCCGTGAGCTAGGGGAAACCTGTTTTTGGCACTGGCTGTGGCAGCTCTCACTGGTGTCTCGGGAGGCTGCAACCAAGATGATCTGCAGGAAAGCTTGCAAGAAAGCTAGTGATATAGTCAGAAAATCATGACATACTTTTTCCCGTGTTCATGGCTTTGTGCAACTCACTTTCTCTTCTCTTTGCTTTGCAAAATGCATCTTCCTTCCTTCTCTCACTCCTCTCCTCCCCCTTCTTTGTCATCTTCCTGTTACTGCAGTTACTGTTGTGGGATGGTTTTACTTTTTTACTCCCTTTGTTTGCCACCTGTGGGGAGTGCAATTATTTTTCATGAGTCTGTTTCACTTGTTCTCCGCCAGTTTGGTTCCAAAAGTAAGGATGATTAAGGCACTCAGTCATTCAGGCTCACTTTGGTCAGATCATTCTTGAGGCTTCTTTGCAATTTAATTTTAAGAAATATGCATTCGGGAGACAGCTGGTTTTGAAGACCAGAAATTACCTGAGTCTTCTGCAGCTATGGATCCATGGAGTCTTCAGTTCTAGGAGAGGGGAAAGGAAGAGTTAAAGTGTCCATGGACAGTGAGGGTCTCCTGAGCAGGGAGTTATATGTCCATATAGCCATTTTCCTAAATAAAATACTACCAAATGTGGGGGTTTTTTCCTTATCTGAAAATGCAAATTCTAATAGAGGCTCAGCCAAAGGTTATTGCCATGTGGTGGTTTTACAAGGGGAGATAAGACTCTTACACAGATCTGTTTGGGGGGTTTAATCTCTTCTTTAAACAACAGGTTGTTTTTCTTAATAATGTTTTCCTAGATGTTTTCCCAAAGTATTATTTATGCAGATCATAAAAAAATGTTACCAACAATGTTCATTGAGCAAAACTGCATCCCAGTGAAAGTCAAAACCAGGATATTTTGACATGGACTCTTGACTGAACAGTTTAATTTTTTTTTTTAAAGGCACTTTGCTCCAAACTCCATGAAAGGTTGTTTTTCTGTATGCCTTTCCTTCTTTCCCAGCTGGCTTTGCAGGACCTGACATGAGCTGACTGAGAGCCGGTGCAGAAGGTGACTGCCCTAAAGAGGATTTAATAATCAGGCAGAAGGAGGTGCATCGGCACGTGGTGGGGACTCCACTTCCTGAGAGGCCGCGCTGTGGCCATGCCTCCCTTTGGTGGGAACCCAGGCTTTATCAAGAGCTGGAGGGACCAACCGCCAGCTCTCTCTGGGGACAGGCTGCCATGGGACTGAGGTGCGGGATGAGGACCACCAAGTGCCAGCTGCTGGTGACCAGCCTCTGTGTGATGGTGAGCAGGCAGGTTTGGGGGGATCTCTGCAGAACCGAGGTGAGCTGTTGCCTTTCCCATCCCCACTCGAGAGGGGATGGTTTTCCCACGTTCTGTTTTTGGCGGGTGGAGGGGAAGCACAGCCAACTGCCTGAGTTATCATTGCACCATAGGCGGTTATCGCTGTCCACCAGCATCGCCCCCCCTCCTCTGATAGACTTCTGGTTTCTCAGGCCTGTCACACCACTGCAGCTCTTTCATAACTCAGCAGCAGCCTCCAAGGAGAAAGAAAAGGACGCTGCCAGTAGAATGCCTGGTTTTCAGCAAAAAGATCTGTCTCCTTGGAGCAAAAGAGAGCGGATGCACCTGCTGCAGCCACGCTTGCTGCTGGGAGGGTGGTCAACTGCAGGCAGGATCAGTGAGGATATGTAAACAAGGCTTTGGTGGAAGTGTGTGTGACAAACCTGTGGACCTGCACTGCAAAGTGAAAGCAATTCCAGGGACTCTTTTTATCAGCTTTTGAAGCAAATTCAAGGGGAGTTTCTGGACATCTGCTGTTAGAGCTGATAGGAAATGGTGGAAGCTGGAGAACACTTCTCATGGATGCTTTGACTCGTATGTTCTTGTTGCCTTTTCACTTCATCAAAACTTGCCAGCTTAATAATTATAACAACAGCAATAAAAATAATCTGTATTTAGTTCAAAGAGGGTTGGTGACTTGTTATGAGTGTTATTAAAAGGTAATACCTTATTTTGGGCCACAAACAAAGTTTGTAGTTTTTCCAAATTTCAGCATTCCAAGACTTACTGGCTGTAAGGTGGTTCTCTCTTCCAAATAACAGAATTTGCCGCTTGGAGGAAATGAAAGGGGGACTGGTACCAAGCATGTTTAGAGGAGACATTAAGGCACAGCTGCTGTGGATGGTTAAAATCACATTCTCACTGTTGGGAGGGTTTGAGACTGATGTTTCTCAGAAATCTGAGCTAGCTGGTCTTGCACTTAATATTTTGCTGGGCGTGGGTGAAGATAGGCAGTAATGCACAGTCTGAAGGATCAGAAATTAGGTTAGACAAAATGCTACGGTTTGGATGGATTTAGTCTCTGAGACCATAAGCCTCCAGCAAAAGCTATTAGAAAATGTCACACAGTGGGGATTATGTTGAGATTGCACTGTCACTTTTGACACAGGTATAGCTGCCTCATGTTTCTGTATTGTAAAGGCACAAAATTATGAAGCCTTATCTTCGGAGCTGGGAGTAGCCTTACAGTTTGTATTTTCCAGGCTCATTACACTAGATTTGGAGCTGGTTTTGTGGCTGGTGCCTTTGTCCCAGCTCTGCCACCAGTCATGCTGCAAGAAGCCCAGCCCTAGAGCCAGGTGCCATCAGAAATGTTCCCTTTGCATCATCTGGAGACATGTAGTTACCCCATGCTTTAGGCATATTGGTGCTCTCAGGGGTGGGACAGAAACAGACAGACCAGCAGCACCTTGCAGAGACAGAAACCACCACGGACAGCATAGAGTAGTGCAGGACTCAGATCTTTGCACTCTGCCATAGGAAACAGAGCCAACAGCAGGCAATGAGACTGGTGTTGCAAAGAGCATAGCAGAGAAGTTCACCCTTGCTCAAAACCGTCTGGAAGCTGGTAGCCCTCACAGCCACACATGCACAGCCTGCAGAGTAGGGTGGCACTGCACAGATGTGCTGCAAGAGCATCAGTCCTCTCCATTTTCTTAATGTGATGGGAATTTAATCTGTAGGCGCTGGCCAAGACACTGTGGGCTGCACAGTGTCACAAGCACTCATTATGCAAGAGAGAAAAACAGCTTTAGTATTTTTAAGTGTCTGGGATTTGTTCTTTTATGTGCATTTTGGGGTAGATGTGGTGTTCTCTGGATGATGAGGCTGTCTGCATTTGCATGGGGCTCAGGAGTATCTAGATACACCTCAAACCTTTGTGTGCACCTAGCAAGAGCTGCTACCTTGTAAATCCCTTCCTGAAACCCTTTTTTCCAGCTGCTGGGGCTCTCCATTGCCACGCTGAGCACAGTCACCCACTATGGGCTCCAATTCACCCTCATCAGCAACGTCTCCCTGGACAGCAACGCCTACAGGGTCATCCACCACACAGGTACATTGTGGCCACATCCCAGTGAGACCTTTGGTGATACCTGGAGCTGCAAAATTCCCTAAAACAATAGAAGAAAATTCAGGGGTATCTCAAGGGGAGGAAGGAGCTGGGTTTTGGAGGATGCATTAGGACTAACACAGTCCAACAGACACTTTCTTTCCCCATATCAGACCCACATGCCCGTAATCAAAGGATACTGTGGGTACAGGGGGTGTGCTCAGGTGCTTCTGTGTTTGCACCTGTTTCTCTATTCTCCAGCCCCTGTGCTGTGGTAAGAGCTCTGCAGGAGCTCCTCAGTCACTAAAAGTGCACTGGGGCTGGCAGGAGTCTGGAAGCACAGGGAGAGGAGCTACTGGAGCTGAAGCAGAACACAGAAAATTGAGGCTGGGAGAAGAACTGCATGGCAGCACCTCGAGTTTTTCTGAGGAAATGTGCGGTATTTTCCTTTCACAAGGGAGAAGTATAAACTGAGTGTCAGGTATAAGGCTAGAGCGAAAGATAGCCCAGATACTAAAATACCCTGCTCACCACTGCTGCACTTGCATCTGCTGCTTCTCTCGAGCTGCACTCTGGGCTTAAACACTCTCATATCCTCTCGAAATCCTGGTCCTCAATTTCAGTTTAACAAGGCAGGTGAAAAACTATGTTGATCCAAGGCTAAGGTACATTCCTTCCCTGTTCCTACACATATATATATTGGCACTGACCGCAGCCTTACTGTTTCTCCCATCCCAGCCACCCATCTCCAGCAATGCTTCCACTTGCCTTGTTTGCAAGCATTTCCTCTGTGTGGTTAGGCTAGCAAAGCCCTTTGCAGCGCTGTGGTCCCTGAGCCCTGCCCCAGGGTACTGGCTGTGATCCTGCCTGAGCCAGGAGGAAACCAGAGGGTGAGTGTTGCACCAGATTAGCAGTGCCCAGAGTCCCGATAGGGGCTGTGAGATAGCTGCTGCACACCAACACCCCCCATTCGGGGGGATCCTTATCAGAATGCTGAAGTAATTGGCAGCTTCTGGTCTGTTGCGTGGACCAACACCATTTTAGGCTGCTTCACTCTGCTTGAGCGGTGAGAACCACTCAGAGGCTTACAGCCCTGCTAGACATACACAGCAAAGCATGCAGAGATGAGGGGTATTGAATAAATTACAGAAAAATTTCAGTTCTGCAACCTAGTCACTTGGGGCCCGCTCCCCAAAATGCATTTTTTGACCCCTCTCTGGGTGAAGCATCAGGCTAGGCCTCTGGCATCTGACCACAACTCCCACATGTCTTCCTTCCAGCTTTCTACTTTGGGATTTGCCTCAGCATGACACTGATCCTGGCAGCCCTGCTGAGCTCTGCCGCCACGGTGCGGGAATCGCAGTGCCTCACCGCCATGGTGCGTATCCATACCTGCAGGGACTGGCTGGGAGGGGCTTTTTGTCACCTGGGGCTGACCCCCTTAACCTGTGGTGCTGGGGGCTGTGTTGCCTTGTGCGTGGGAAAATGCACGCCTGGGAAGGAGGTCCTGTTGTTCCACCACCTTGTGCTGCAAGGGGACATATTTGAAAAAGAGTGACCTTGCAGAGCTCTTTGAGCTGAGGATTGCATCATTCTGTGCCTAGTTTCTTTTGCCAAGCACCTTTCAGAGGGAAGGTGTTGATCTGCCAAGCAACTACAGTGATGACAATTCTCAGGATATTTTTTCCTCCTCATCAAGTCAAAACATGTTTTGTGTGGGGAAACCTTAGCAGTGTGATTTTTGAGTCTCACATGCTTCCCCTGACTTGTGACAGCAAAATCAGCCCCTTTTCCCCACCTCACTGCAAACATCCATATAAAGCATGGCAGCAGGCATGGGGGATTTGGGCAGGACCCTGACTTTCAGCCTACAGGAGAGGGCGGATAAGTAGTATAAGAGTTGAAATCCCCCCTTTCTCCTCTCCATCAGCCTGTTTGGGCCTGGACCACGTTGACAGTAGTGAACTGAACTGTGAGCTAAGCTCAGTATCAGAACAGAGCCTGCACGTTGGGTTTAGCCTGCACAGAGCAGCTTCCAGCCTTGGAGCTGGAGGGATGAGTGGTAAAGTGCTGCTCACTGTGTGTTTTGCCATGTGAAGGGCAGGAGTTAACAGGTAGGTTGTTGAGCATGAAATTTTGCTTAATATCAAATAATTGCATTGCTGTTATGCACTAACTTTAAAGAGATTTATGTCATCTGCGTAATTGGGGGAAATTATACCTGTAGCAGAAATGAGAAGCTGACACCTGAAAATTCAGCGCAAAGCAGCCACTGAAATTGTTTTCACCTTCTCAATGCACCATCTTTCTTTCTCTGTTTGAGGTGCCCAAAGGGGCCTGAGTTCCTGTGAATTAAGAAGAATATATGTAACTCCCCTCTGTTTTGCTTAAGTCAGTTTAATGTGTGCCTGCAATGACCACATCTAAACCAACAGATGTGTATGTACAGATCAGTGGAGAATGTCGTGGCTGCCTGTAGATACAGTCAAACTTCTCTATAATGTTTATTTGTTGCCTTACTCTCTGGTATCGTTTGGGGCATGCCACTCCGTAGAACAGGCTGTTAAAATCATCGCCATTTCCTGAAGTGGTAGTTAAAGAGCGCCAACACACTCCAGAGCTGCTGTCCAAAGAGCACTGTCCACACGCCACACAGTGCTGCTCTCCTTTCCCGGTGTACCGTGCGTGCTCCTTTCCTCCAGGCCCCCATCATCTCCCCCAGGCTGGCTGGTTTAGGGTATCACAGCCAAGCTTTGCCCACCAAAGCAACCTCTGGCTAGCAGAACCCTCAAACTGGTTATTTATTTTTGTGGCTCCTAGTGCATCCTGTTGGCTTGTCTTTAGCTTCCACAGTTTGGGTCCTCTAGGGGATGTGGCCACCTGCGTGTTGGGCACGTCTGTAGGGAAGTCACTGTATCGCTGCCTTGCGGGGAGCAGAAGGAAGGTGCGAGGTGCCTTCCCCCGCATCTTCTGCATCGCACGCTGCTCTCAGCAGTGATAACGGGATGCCTCTCGGCTGCCTTTAAGCTCCGTTTCTGCCGGCTCCGTGCCGAGCCGTGGGGCAGGAGGCGAGAGGGCCGCTGGCAGCCGCGCGGGGCCGCTCCAGCGCCGCGCTCCGCCGCCGGGGGGACCGCGGGACTGCCGCCCGCTCCCGCTCCCGCTCCCCGCCCGCTCCGGGAGATGCCGCGGAACGGGAGCGGCCTCCGGGACCCGTGCGGGGTGGGGGCGCTTCCCCAGCCCTCAGGAATTAACGGCAACTCCGGCAGACGCTCAAGAGCTGGCCACTAGCAAGGGTATTCTCGGCTCCAAGCCGTTTAAGGAGCTCATCGGCGTCTTAAATCACACGGGAGGAGGAGTTTTGCCTATTCCTATAAATCGCCCTCTCCCCTCCCTTTCACCAAGGGCCAGCTCGCTGCTTCTTTTGCCCCCAGTTCTCATTCCCAAGGTACACATTTCATCTTTCATCTGCCAGCAAGAAGCGAGAGCAGGGAGAGCCAGCCCTGACGGCTGCAGCGAGGTTTAATCACAGGAAGAACTGGGGTTTGGTGCCGTGGGGCTCCAAAACTGGTCAGTGTGTGGCCAGCCCTGCTGATCCCCGCTGTGCTGTAGCTCACCGGAGCGACCAGCCCTGCTGCTCAGAGCTTTTTTCCTCCTTCCGCAATGGAGAGAATCTTTCATCTTCCCCTGCTATTGATTTTAAAGGACTTTTCCTCCCTGCATCGAGTGTGTCTTATTTAGAAGACCATTTAATTCACTCTTTAATCAAAGGGGGATGACACCAGACTATTTGCCTGACATCTGTGGCTGTCCAGGAAACCGAGCCATCCGTGGGGGATGTCTACATCGATGTGGCTGGTCCACCACAATGCCACTTGTTAAACCAGCCACCAGGGGGAAAAGTTGACAAGGATGCAGATTGGGGTTACAGGAGCATTTTTTTTTTTTTTTTTGTCTGTTTGGATTATATATCATCATGCTGCCTGGTTATCTGTAGGTTTGTGTGCCTACGGAGGAGAAGTCTCTGGTGTTTGCAGGCCTTACCGGTGCTGTTCTAATAACAGTAATGGGTGCACAGTGGCTAGAAACAGGACAGGTCAAACTGGTTTAAGCACACAGGTCTCAGGAGATTGTCTTCTGGCTGCAGGGGCAGTATCATGAGACTAGACAGATGCTACTGTGCATCCAGTGCTGCTTGTGAAGAAGCTGGTTCCAAGAAAGTAAGTGAGAACCTTAGGATATAAAATTACATACTAAAATCCAGCAATATTACACCTAAAGCTCCTCTTAAACAGGGAAAATAGCAACAGGCTTATTGACTGTCCTCCAGCTCAGGCAAGCTCTGCTTTCTGGTGATCCAGGGCCCATCATGTAGTCAATCCTGAATGCAAATATCCTGCAGCTCTCACAGCCCCTGCAGACTATGTCACAATTCAAGGGGAGGAAAAGGAAGGAAAACAGCAGTTTTCCTAGTGGTGTTTGCACAAAGGAAAGACTCTGGTACCTGTGAGGTTTAAAGCATCTTGTGTTGTTATCTCGTCAGACAGAGAAAGGGAAGGAAAAGGAAAAACAGGGAGCAACATGCCAATCATAATATCCCAGCTGAAATGCTCACATCTGAACTTTACAGTCTAAAACCTGACTAGTATAGAGGAAAATTTGTGTTCAGGATGGAGCAGATGTTCCAAAAAAATTCAGTGTAAAAAGCCACAGTGAATGCCCAATATAACCCAGTTTTTCATCAAGATTGATGAGCTAGTAGGGCCAGCACACAGCACAGGCTGTTTGCTTTATTATACCCAGGTGTAGGGCAGTATGTAGAGGGTCCTTAATATCACTGCAACACACTTCAGCATCTTCCTTTCTAATTTAATCTGCCTCCTGTGCTCTCCCTCGTTGTGCAGCACTTCTGAGTGAGGCATCTGTGTGCCAGTGGCAGAGCTGGTGCTGAGGACAGATTCCTCTCTCAGACTGATGTCATTGACTCCTGCTTGCTCTGTGGAAGGGCAAAAGCATTGCGTGCTTTTAGATGAACTGGGACAGGCAGGGAGGGACACAAACCTGATGGATGCCATCCGAAGTTTGCTCCCCCTTTCCCTGCCTCTGGGCTCTGCAGCCTGGCAGGGAGCTGGCCTTTGGAATGACCACAGCAGCACCAAAATCAGCTAGAGCAGAGCAGGGCAAAGGTTGGCTCCTTCCCTTCCAAATGGGAGTTTGGCAGAACACAGCTACAGAGCACAGCATGAGCTAAAGGATCCCTCCCTCATCCAAAGCATACTCCCTTCACCAAAAGGGAAGCATCAGAAAGGTGAACTAAAAGAAACACCAGCCAACGGACTGGGTGCCGTTCCTGCGGATTCTGCCAAGTCTGTCGAAGAGAAATTGTTCCTTGCAGCAAGGATGGAAGCAAGGTCATTCATAAAAGAGTAATTGATGTCTGCCTGGTGACAGCTCTCCGCGGGGCTGATGTGGCTGTCTCTCGCAAAGGGAGCAGGCAGCAGCCTGTGGCTGGCTCTGAGGAGCTCCAAAGGTCTGGGAGATGGTGAATCAGCCTCAACCCTTCCACATTTTGTATGCAAACTGCACGTTGCCTTTTTCTTTTTTCCTCCAAATGTCTTCTAATGTAATTAGAAAGTTGCTCTTCCAAAAGCCTTTTGGCTGGGAAGGGAAAAAGCAGGCTATAATTCATTTATAAGATGTTCTCGAAGCCATGTAATTGCTGTGCACCAGCTGGATGGAGGGGGAGCTTCCCAAGGGACTGCATCTTGGTATTCCCAGAGAAACCAGACAGAAATAAAGGGAGTGCTGATGCTGAAGGGCTGAGATGTGGGGTGGAGCTGAGGAAGGGAAGATGAGAAGGAAGATTTCTATCTACTGGGGGTTATGGCCCCAAAAAAATATTGTAAATACTGGAGCAGATGGGGTAAGGAAGGGAGAACAGAGAGGAAGAAATCTGGGTCGTCAGTGGCATCCTGTTGTTCACACTCTCCGGGTTCATGGTGGGTCACCTGAATTACAACTTTACTGGAATGATATGCAGAAGAGTGGTCATATTGCTATCAGTGCTGGGTTTTCCATCTGACTAATTTTCTTTTTAAAAAAAAAATTTCTTGTCTTTGAACTTGATTATGGTGAAAATGCTGTTTGTTTGGTGGGGAAGTTGTTGGAGGCAGTGCAAAATGCAGGGTCTGATCCTATTGAGGAGCAACCTGACATGCCTGAGTAACCTCACCTCCTCTCTCTAGTTTGTGCTGTGTACCTGCAGGGTTGAACCCCCCCACTCCAACTGGGTTTTGGTCTGAGATACCTTACCCTGCGAGCTCTTCCACATCTTCATGACTTGTAACCACCTTGTCATGCCCATGTTTGATCAGACTTTCCCTCTTATCTTCTTTAGGGTCCTGGGTAATCTCATTTTAGCTCCTAGCAAGGCAACGAGTGATCTCATCAGCTATATTGCCAGGCAGCTGCCAAAAAAAAAAAAGAAAGGAGGGACTGGACATACATAATTTAAGATTTTTCGTAAGAGCTGTACCAGGGTTTTCCCCAGTGTCTGATGCAGAGCCTGAAACAAGGCAGCCCCAAAAAAAGTGGTGAATACCAGTGGCAGTCTTGTTCCAGGAGCAAAGTCCCCTGGCAGGGCAGAGGAACAGTTGAAATGGACAAGAGCCAGCAAAAGGATTTTACTGGCACATTCACTTTCATTTCCAGGATTTGAAGTAACACATATTCATTTCTTGCTGCTTATGCATGACTTTGGAGCTTTTATTTATTTTTTTTTAACTATATCTTTTAAGCATTTTTTTTGTGACCAGAACTGGTAGAAGCAATGTTCTTATTCCTCTCTTAAGCTTGAATTCAGTAAAATTTCATGAAAGATTTAAACGTTTTCAAATTTCATAAAATGAAAACTGTCATAGAAAAAAATTAGAAATCAAAAGAAGGTGCAGTCAGCTGGGTACGTTTGCCACATAACGTTGTGTTGAAAGAGGCACAGTTTAATGGAAAAACTTTTAAGTGCATTAATTTTCAACCAATGCTTATTCATCATCTTTTGTCATTCTAAGACTAAGCTGTGGATTCATATTGAATGAGCCCATTTAGCCTTCAAATGCTTTACAGGCACTTTCCTCTTACTTTTTTTCTTAAATGTGAACAAGATCATTTGGTCACAGCAGGCGAGTGCTTTTTATATCAGGGTGTGTGGGTTTTTTGGTCCAAATTTGTTCAAATAAAAACACAAAGCATGTAATTTCTAGTTCTGCAAGCCTAGGGAAGAAGTCAAAAGTCAAGCCATGTCCTGCATCGTTGCTGTTATTGTTTAGACACTTCAGGGTCAGTTTCTGGCCTTGGTTGTATTTCTGTCATCCTGTTGTCTAACTAGAATGGTGCTGACCTAAGGAGGGCAGCTTGACCGTGCAGCTGCCACCTTGCTCACAGAGTTAAGTCCTGCTCTTCTTCCAGAGCTGGTTGATTTCTATCTCTGTCCCACTTATTTGCTTCTTTATGGACTATTTGTGTGGGGTTTTCCCTCTTTGAAGCCAATAGCTAAGTTTTAAATGCAGGGGATTAAATCCCATGAGTAAGGAGATGCTATTCTGGAGCACAGTCCTGCAGCAGAAGGGAAGCATACTGTAAATATAATGTTTTATACCTCCTTTTCTTTGTCCAAGAGGAATTTGGGCAGAATAGATTAAGTGCTCTGCAGGAAGCTGCCTGTTTTTTTGGTCAAACGCTTCAATTGGCCACAGTGTAATTAGAGGGCTCCTGATGGAAAGCCACGTTATTGTCCATCTAATTTCTTTTAAGTAACTGACATTATTAAGGGTATTAAAAGAATGTGATGTTTAAACTTTAATGAAACTTACTCAAACAAGCATATTAAATATGTACTGATTGTGCTTGCAAATGGGTATTTTTCTCCCCAGGCTGTAACTGTTGGTATTTTTCCTCTTTATCCTCAGGGATTTTTCTGTTTTGCTCTGGCCTTTTGTGGATTGATCCCAGCTGCCTGCTGGAGATACACACACAGCACGGAGGTAAGTGTTGGCTGCTAGGAAATACTACCAGCATCTCGTCAGAGATTTTTTTGTAGCAGCTATTTCTCCCATAAAAGGGACATCTGGTGTTAATTAAGCCATCCATATTGAGGTCTATGATATCTATGCTCTGTTGCATCTATCCTTTGGAAGAACAGGGTCACCTTCATCAGCTGCCTCTTCAGTGGGTTCATCTGAAGGGAACAGCCCATGGAAAACCTCATGCAAGGCAAATGCTTTGTGCTGAAGTAAAAAAAAAATGCAAGTCTCTTTAGCTTTGGGATATTTTTTTCAGGGGATGTTTGCTTTGTTTTGTTTTGTTTTGTTTTAAATGAGATGCTTGACTTTTAAAAAGTTGTTTCCAGCTGGTTCTAATTCCTGCTAATGTCAATTGGGAGCCTCTATTTAAAGGCAGTGGCAGGTTATTCTCCTGGCAGTGGCCAGGAGGAGCACCCAGGAGATGTGTTTATTAATATGCAGTGGTACATGAGAAACACAAGAGTGAAAAATGGTATGTTGGGTCACTCTCATGCTGGACCAGAAAGAGATTATAGGAGACTTAGAATTTGGAAGAAAGCTGGGTTTTGAATTGTTAACCCAGAGCTTGCTGGTGCTGTGGGAGATGCAAAGTGCTGGGTAAGTTGGTCTTTATTTCCCTTTTTGCCTCCCTGCACTCAAAAAATACAAAATTTAAGAGACTTGGGAGTGTAAAATAATCATGACTTCTTTCCTTTGAAAGCAGAACAGTGGTATTTTTGGCAAGTACCTAAATAATTCAGAGAAGTGCTTGGGACTTTGATAGGTGTTTCATGCAGTGGCTCAGTCCTAGTCTCTATTTTGCTCCTCCCCAGCCCTGGGCATGTGCCATAACGTGCAATGTTCTGGGCACCACTGAGGATGTGATGTGAAACATCAACCCAGTGAATTAGAGATTGATGCTGCCAGCTCATCTTTTTAGGGTTACATGTATTAGGGTGATCAAAGACCAGTCTGAAATGTCAGAAGGCTGGCCCTTGAGATTTCCTTCTGTGATGGAGGAGCACAGATCCATCAAAATCCTGGAGACTCAGTCCTTACTAGGACTGTGGCAATTGCTTTTGCAGGCACAAGGAACCCTGTCCTGTAATTCAGCATCTTCTGCATAAATTAAAACCCAGTCCTTCTGAAAGCAGAAGTCAAGGTTAAGGTGAGGGATAAGGTCCTGCTTCTCTAGAAAGTTTTCCCAGAGCTGGTCAGTGCCCACCGTAGTTGAAAATCCTTTTGATTGTGCAGGTGGCTACACTGGACCAGGCTAAAGTTGTTGGCCAAGGAGATTTTTGGCTGACCTGCTGTTAGCCAAGGTAGAAGCATAAAAACCCAGCAGGCACAAAGCAATGCTTTTTCAGATGCCAGCAACTTGTGGCCCAGGTGTCTGCTGGTGGCACCTGCTGGTGCCTTTGCTTTTAATGTTCTCCCTGGGTTTTTCCTCTGTGAATTTGTCCAACTGCTTTGGAAATGTCAGGGTGAGTGCTGATGGCACAACAGCATCTTTTATCTGTACATTTAACTGGCTGAAGTGGATTCAGTCAGAGCTGAGACATCCATGAAAAAATGTCTTTCCACAGCTTCTTGATTTTTTTTTTTTTTTTTCTTATTGTTTCAGGCAAGACTATCAACATTTATTACATTCCCACTAACAACTTAATATGGAAATAATTTGGTTTTCATGACCAACACAGAAGGGAGCACACTTTCCTCCTCCTTCTGCAGACTTTAAATTGTTTTCAATTGTTAGATTGAAGCAAAGACCATGTCACTAAAGGAAAAATGGCACCAGAAACTGTCTGGTTGGCATTGTGAAATCATGTTTTCTAAATTGACTATTTAGTTTT
The DNA here is from genome assembly GCA_013400315.1 of Bombycilla garrulus. Classification (NCBI taxonomy): domain Eukaryota; kingdom Metazoa; phylum Chordata; class Aves; order Passeriformes; family Bombycillidae; genus Bombycilla; species Bombycilla garrulus. The sequence continues at coordinate 873,849 of VXBU01003114.1, read as the reverse complement.
ACTGTTAGTCCACATACATGATGTATAGCATAAAAAGACTGCAAGAAAAAGATGGTATGTTGGGTTATGTAATACAGGGATGTGCCATGCAAGAAATATTTTGCTGAAAATATTTAAATGAATATTGCTTTGTATATCTCTTAATCACTACATCTGTTTTTACTTCAGATTATTTTCATGGGGTTTTTTGCTCTGAATGCCCTGCCCACAAATGCACTCATGGTTATGGTTAGCTTTGGTAATTGGTTGGGTTTCTGTAAGCAAAACCACTTCCACTAGGCAAAATTAGGGGGTTCTGTAAAAGGCTGACTTTCTGGACAAAGAAAACCAGCAGTGTTTCTGACAACAGAAAAAAAATTGCTATTAGAGACCATCCTGTGTTTCTCTGCTTCCTAAAATCCAAGGAAAAACAGGGAATGTAAATGAGGAAGATTTATTTATAAGTGTCACTTACAGAACATATGGAAATTTAGTTTTGACTGAAAAGTAACCTGTCTCACTAGAGAGAGAAATGCAGATGTGAGAGAAAAATGCAGGTAATGGAAAGAAATGCAGATGTGTCTGCCCCTCCAGGACAGGAGCACAGTGATACAGGAAATTGAAAGAAGCAGGGAGAAGACTTCTGAAGTCTCATTATAGAGCTGTTTGTTTGCTTGTCTTTCTCAAAATAGAGAATCAAATTCAAGCAGGTGTCCGCTGGTGTCTCTGCATTTTTGAGAGTCAGTACTCTCAAAACCAGTTAATTGTAGTAATCTGGGGCAGGAAGATCAAACCCAGCTGAGTGGGTGGATGTCTTGTAAGCCAGATGTACACAGCTATCAAGAAAGGAACGGAACTGAGGGAGGAAAACTGAATATGGATGGATATGGCCATTACACGTGCCTGAATCACTAACAGCATTGGGGGGTACTGCCCCCACGTTCACAGCTGGAACAAAAATTTCAATTTTCCCATGAAAAGTACATTGACTTTCTGGTGGAATTCCAGACAGAAAATTAGGCTGTTCATTTTGGAAATGCCAGCTGGGAGCTGGTGTCAGTAGTTCCTGTCCTCTCCCTCCCTGCTGGCAAGGTGCCGAACACAGGCAGCACTGAAAAGAGAGTCCTCTCTAGTGCTAATCCATGGTGGATGCTTCAGTGGTTTACTCCTGTTGGTAAAAAAAAAAAATAATCTACATTTTCTTCATAAAGCAGACTCCTCTTACAGAAAATCATCTGAAACAGGAAACCCCAACAGTCTGTAGAAAAATTGTTTTCATGGTTATTGTCAAGAGACAATAGGTAGAAATGTTGTTTGAACAGGATGTAAACAAGATGCCCTTTTTGCCTGTGTGGTTCTTTCAAGGCCTTTTTTACAGTACTCCTACAAAGAAGCTTGGCAGGGAGAAAGGAAAAGTTATTTGTAAATATTTGATATTCTCAGACCTGGGCACTGTAAACAAAATGAATCTTCTCATTTCCCATTCTTTTCTGCTTTCACGACCTTCTGTAGCTTCTGGATGAATTCTTTCAGACAGATGTCGAATGTTTTAATTTGAAGTTATTTGCATTCCAAAAGGACTTGATGTCACCATAGTCTGTTTTCTTAAAGTGATGTATACCAGACATGCAGCAGTCATGAACCAGAGTTTTATCATGCTTCATCCTAAAAGGTTGCATACCAATTGTTCCCCCTCTCGGTGGGAGATGTGGTCTTGGTGGGGAAGTGTTGCAAACCTATCTGAGGAAGAGTGGCGCAATCAAAGCAAACAAGAGATGATGTGCATGGGAGGGCAGAAGGGATGGGATGAGTTTTACTTAAGATCTTTGCTGGAACTGCTGTGGTAACCACAGAAATCATGAGGTTTTTCAGATGGTTTTCAGCCACAATGGGAAGTCCCGGTTCCTGAAGCTGAAGAGCTGAGTCTTGTTTTCCAAAGTTATTGTTCTGCCAGTTCTTTTCCCACAAACTGCTGTCTGCTCAAGTGAGGTCCCTCTGTCATTCACAGCATAGCCAAAAAGAGCAGGGATGTGGAATGCAGAGAGGTATGTAGGAGAGACAGCTAGCACAGCTGGTGGGGAGAGCTGCTGCTTCCTCCTCCTGCTCCTCAGCTTCCTTTCTCTCCTCACACATTAACTGCTGCTTTACAAACCTGTCTGCAGAGGCTGGAGCAAAGTGTCTTGCAGCTGCCATAGAGAAGATTTGCTTCCCTTACTAACCAACACAAAACCAGAATCATTAAAGTTGGAAAAGACTTTCAAGATCATTAATCTTTTAAGATCCAGCCTTTGACTGTCAAGTGGACCAGAGCAATTCGTGCCACGTCCAGTTATTTCTTGAATACTTCCAGGGATGGTGACTCCATCACCTCTCTGGGCAGCCCATTCCAATGCCTGACCACCCCTTCAGTGAAGAAATTCTTCCTGATGTCCAGTCTGAGCCTGGAATAGCTTGAGACTCTCATGGTGTCACTTGTTGCCTAAGAGATGGCATGAACCCCCACCATATTACAAGCTCCTTTCAGGTAGTTGCTGAGAGCAATAAGGTCTCTGTGAGCCTCTTTTTCTCCAGGCTAAACTACTCCCAGGTCCATCTCATCGAATTTCCTCTCCAGACCCTTCACCAGCTCCATTGCCCTTCTCTGGACATGCTCCAGCACCTCCATGTCTTTCTTGTAGTGAGAGGCCCAGAACTGGACATAGGAATTGAGGTGTGGCCCCAGCAATACCTGGTACAGAGGGACAATCACTGCTCTAGCCCTGCTGGCCACACTATTTTTGATACAGGCCAGGATGCCCTTGGCCTTTTTGGCCACCTGGGCACACGCTGGCTCATTGTCAGCTCTTACCCAGAGCTCCCAGGTCTTTTTCCACTGGGCCCTTTTCCAGGCAATGTTATCTAAGCCTGTAGTGCTGTTTGAGGTTGGTAACTTCACCTGACCAAAGTGCAGGACCTGGCACTTTGCCTTGCTGAACCTGATGTTTGGGGTTATGTTCTGGGCCCTGCTGTGAAAGAGGCCAGAGGAGTTTCTATTCCACATCACCTTCTACTGTTTCCTTTTTCTGCATCAGCTGAGCCAGTTCTTCCAGCAGCCCTGTGGCCCTGGCCCCATAAGCCAGGATGGCAGGGAGGGTCAGTGATGCTAAAATTGCTGCAACATAAAAGGAGTTTTGCATCAGAATGAGCAGTTTAATTACAGAAATTCATTCACAGGTAAAAGAGTAAAATTAATTACATTACAATTTCCCAACTCAGGAATTTGAAACCCATGCAAATAGTTGTCCATATTTCTGTAAAGACCTGATTTCCCACTTCCTCTGAATAAAGAGGTTGTTTGGTTTTGTGCTAGCTGCAATGATGTGGTGATCTCTTAATTATCTAAGTGGTTTCTCAGGTTGCTGGGTGATTTAAAAACAAGTTTCACCTGTGGCTTTTGGCTCCACATGAGTGGAAAGGCATTAGCCCCTCTGTGCTGCACTGCTTATACTTCAAGAATAAATGCAAGGATTTAGCTTTTTATGGGCATCCTGATTCTCCTGCAGCCTTGCTCTGCTTCTTTCAGAGGAACTTGTCTGCTCTCCCCTCCTCATGCTGGAAAGTGGAAATGGAGCCTTCCATGCTTTGTTAGCGAGCAAACTGGTACCTTTTGAGATGGTGATTTTCTAACCTGTTAGAAAGCCTGGGATATACGGCTGGAATTAACAGTTGCAGCTGTTAAATAACAAACATTGCCACACCCGCGTCTTGTTCTTTAACAAAGCAGCTTCCCTCCTCCCTTCTCTGCATATGGAAACAGTGCTGGTCTTCTGTCTGTGGGTCTCCCTCCCAAGCAGCACCTTTGCAAATCCAGAGGCAGTATTGCCTGAGTCTCCAGGTGGGAAACCATCTCTTACCGTGCATAAAACCAGCACATGCGTCTTGTTTTTGCAGGTATGTAATGCACAGCCCATCACTTCCCAGTTAATTTCTTAAGTGGGACTGTAGAGGTCCTTCCTCTGTGGATTTCCTAGCGTATTTGTGTCTGCCGTTGCTGTGTGTGTTGGGGCAAAGTCTTGCAGAGACTTAGATGCAGTCTGAAATCCTAGAGGTTTTAATGGGACTTAAACACAAGCTGAAGGTGTGCTCACGTGTTTTCTGAAACCAGACCTGAAGCATACAGGTAGGTTCCTTTTGGGCTTTGATTGGGGGGGTGGGGGGCTGTAGCCCATCACAGGGGTCTTCCAAGAGCATTTACAAAAATCAGATGTTGCTGTGAACTATCTGACATGCTCCTTGCTCTTGCTGTTAATCTAGGCAGCACAATCACTTTGAAAGCACTAAGCTTTTCCTAATCTCTGAATTCCATGGGAAAAACAAAAAGGGGGAAACCCCTCCCTCTTCCTTAACGTTTTTAAATACTGTGCCTCTTTCCCAGTGTTTATGTTCTCACCACCCAGCGACAGCCCACTCCCCCCAGCGAGACACTGCTCTCCTTTGTCTGAGCCTCCACACAGGCATTTGCACTCACGGGTTCTATAATTTATGGCTGCCCCGGCGCTGAACCCACGCGGCTCCGTTTCTGGCGCTCTCTGTGGCAGAGCTGGAGCTCCCGTGTCCAGCAGTGTCAGCCGTGGCACCTGAGGCCACTCAGGTGGTTGCCATCACTGCAGCGCATCCAAGCTTCATGCACCTGTAGGATGCTCACCACAGCAGGTGACACCACTCAGAGGCGGCAGGGCTGCCCTGGGACTGGCTCTATTGCTGATAGCACTGGTTTATGAGCTAGAACTGTTTTCACTGTTGTTCAGTGCTTTGTCAGGAAGCATTCCTGCCTGGCACTGGTTTCAAGTGTTACAGGTGAAAGCGCAGGGATGGCTGAGATAATTTGACCACAGTTTTGGGGAGGGAGCGTTTACAAATTGCTGGGCTGTGTGTTTTGGAAGACAGGAACACAAAGGGTCGGTGTGGGCCCTTGGCAGGCTGATGGCTTTGCAGTTCTGTTATAAAATGGGCTGAAAAGTAAAGGTTCTTTTAAATAAAGAACAACAAAGAGCAAAGATAAAAAAGCTAATCCAAAAAAACTCAACAGAACCTTGATGTACTGGTGACATTCACAAGCATGCAGCCACAGATCTGGAGGATTTAGGGGAAAAAAATCCTTGTTGATATTGATTAACTGCCTGCCTGGGTTTCTGCACTTCCCTGTAAAGCATCTGGTGCACTGTCACAGGCACAGAGCAATGCTGCATCTGAGTAGCACAGAGGTGGCCTCTGGGTTTTATGGCTTGGCTGAGCATGAGGCTCTGATGTCCCCCTGCCCATGGGCCAAAGGTATGTATAGCACCCACACAGCCAGAATCTGCTGGATTTTTGGATGTGGAGGTAGGAAATCAGGTGAGCAGTGTAACAGCGCAGCACTTTCTCATGTTTTAAGTGTTTTGTGCAAGAAAGGGATGGATGTGCTGAGGCAGGAGAGAGTGAGGCAGGAGAGAGAGTTTTTNTTCCACAGCAGTTTTTAGTCTGTCTCCTTCTGTGTATACAGCAGAAAGGAGAAGGAAGTCCATATGGTTGGGCTTGAGGTTTTTAAAAATTATGTATGTATAGTCAGATACAAAATCTATGTGTGTATACATCCTGGGGGAAAAAATGGTGAAAACCTTTTGGCTAAAAGCCTCATCCGGATCTTCTGGCATCAGTGGTCTCCAGTGACCACTGTCAGTCAGAGGGGGAGCAGCACCTTCTTATCTTGTGCCATTTTTCACAGGAGACCTCAAAGGCTGCTCTGATTTGCAGCACTGGCTGGATGTCTGTATCAAGGAATGACTGGCTAGAGGAAGGCTCTAAAGAAGCTGACATGCAGTGGAGGAAATAAACGCAAGCTGCAATGGCTGTGTTAGATGGGGCTTGGTCAGGCATTGATGGGAGAAGCTTGTCTTACCATGTGTTCGATCCATGTGGTGGGAGTTGCTCTGCAACCTGGCTAATGCCCCCAGAGTGGCTTTCTCTCCTCTGTTTCACTGCAGTTGCATCGTTGCTTTGCCCAAACCCAAGCTGTTGATCTGCCCCCACCCCTGTTTCTAACAGGCTGTGAACACATGTGTTTCTGCACGCTGAGGAGGAAAGGGGAGACAGAAATGGCAAAATGCAGAAGTGTTTTGCTTCCTGGAGCAAGGAAGAGTTTTGTCTGAGTTAATGACTTCATTCCAGTTTCACTTCTGGGTGTGGGAGTCTGCAGGAGCCACTCTAGAGGAACATTTCTGAGTGAGGCTGGTGAGTGCATCCTCCGTGGTGATGCTGAAAGAACATCAAGTGCTGAGGCTGCAGTTTCTTCTGAGCCTGCACTGCATCTGCTCAGTTTGATTCCTCAAAGGCACAAAGACCCACAGGAGAGGACAATCCTCCTCCTGCTTTCCCATGCTTGTCTTCCTCCTCTGCCATGGCAGATTTAGTGACTGAGAGAGAGGATGGTGTGTTTGTCTTTGAGACAATCCTGACACCTCCTTTCACTATATTCTCCTTGAGCTTTGCAGAGGGATTTTTACCCCACAGCAATTGCAAAAGTGTTTCACTAAGACTCAGACCGTTGTTCTTGGTAAAAGTCTACGTTAGTTTCCACCTAAGCAACACTTCCAGGTTGCCTAGACACAGGCATTCACTGACAGCAAAATTGAGATTCATTGGCGCCTTTGGCTTGCAAAGGCATCAGGAACTGAAGGCAGACCTTGTCTCATCTTTCTATTTCAAATCTAGTTACAGGTAAAAATCTTGATAAATAACCTAACTCAAAAATGTCACTTTTCCTCTTGAAGAAGGTAAGGTGGAAATTTGCTTTTGGTTTAATAGTCAAGGGCAAGAACTCTAATTGCTTAGCGTACATGTCTTCCTGCAGTCATACATTCTGCTTCTTAGAGGATAAAGGATTTAGAGGACGATAAACAATCTCAAAATTCCTTTTTTCTTTTACTTAAGGTGAAAAATGGCACTTACTGAGTCAGTTGGAGTCAGCTACTTCAATTTAAGTGGTTATTTTCCATTTTTTGTATCCAGCAACTCATCAATATCATTCCTAAATGAATATTTCATTAAGGAATGCAGTCAGAAGTGGGAGGCAGCAATTATTTACCTGATTTAGAGCTGGAACATTTCACCCAGCTTCTTCCAGGAAAAGAATTACTGAAAGGTGTGACCTCCATATTATTCAATCTGGAGATTTTTCTTAACCAAAACCTAGCTGATGCTTTATCTTTGGCTCTTGGTGTTCCTTACTGATGAGCACTGCAGGCTGAGTCTCCCTCCAAGTGAGAGCCTTGTTCAGCAGAACTCCTCCAGCAGTGGATCACATCATGTCACTAGGAGCAGGAAAATCCACTTGACTGTTATGATGCCTATGTGTGGGAGGAGTGAAAGACCTTTGAAAAAACAGATGGACTTTCTCTTCTCCAGCTGTATCTGCCCAGTGTGTGCTAAGTATTGTGTAAGTGATGGGACACAGCTCTTTGTCTTAAAGCGCATTATTAACAGTATCAGTGTAAGCACTCAAACTGAACAGTCATCCTATTGCTTAAACATGAGAGAAAGCACCCTGATTATTATTTTTCCCCAAACAACCAGTGTAAGATACAGAAAAGGAGAATTGTCTTGAGGACTCAAAGGTTGCCCACCAGGGAAATGTGTGATGGCAATCTGTTCAGGATGGCAATTAAGTACAAAGCAGTGCTGCAGTCTAGCTTTTCACTGTGTTGGGAGCTGGATCAACAGGAAATATGGGGATGAACTGCTGGATATAGCAATGTTGCAAATAAGTCATGAAACCTCCTGGTGGCTGCCTCATGCTTTCAGGTTTTAATTCTTACATCATCAGGCATGCATGAACAAGCACAATATTTTGGGCTGGATAGATGCTGCCATGCATGACCCATGTTTCAAAGCTTGGTTGCAGCTCTGAGTGTAAATATAACCCCATCCCAGGCAGCTAAGTGTAATGTTTTACTCTCCTGTCTTCTCTTATTAAACCAGACCTCTTGTATGCTCTGTAGCACAGTCTTCTGCACAGAGGGAAACAACCAGTGATAAATACTGAGATTTTCTACTATCTACCTACCTCTGAAGTATTTAGATGAGAAAGCTGTCTGCAGCAGTCTTTGAAAACAGACCACTATGTTGTATGAAAACAGATTTTTTTTCCCTCCAAAATCAAATGATCCTGGCAAAAATCAGAAAGATGATGTGGTGGAACTACAAGCAATTCACTTTTAAGAATGGATTTAGAGTTCATATTCCCTTACTAGGATCTGAATAGCCTATTCAGATAATGTCTGGATATAAATGCTAAATATAATTGCTGGATAGAAATGCTGAGAATGAGTAATCAGCAAATTGTACTCTTAGGCTTGCCCAGACACACATTCTATAAGGAAATTATTGCTATTAAACATTTTCCATTTAATGACTTGTGTTTTTGGCTCTTGGAGGCTGCTTGACAAAATGAGAATAAAATAATCAGTAGGTAACTGAGAAGTCAGCTCACAAGCAAGCTCAGGAATGGTGCAGTTGAAGTCTTTAGTAGTCATTATATACCAGGAGATTGCCATAATCATTTCCATCTCTGTAGTGAGCTGGCTGTGAAATGATGACTGCTTGTGGTTTCTTCAATTATTGTTTCCAACAGCTGAAATAATTTTCAGCCACTGTTTTGTTGTGGGCATCTTGTCCCTTCAGTTCTTTCCTAACCACTCTTATCCTTCGAACAGCTATCTCTCCCAGCTTTTCCTGGCCCACATTTCAAGAGACCTTTAGAAAGTACTTAAATTTCTTGACTGCTTTCACCCCTTGAACCCTTGCTTGAACCTTTCCCCCCCACCCCCAAGTCATCCACCTTTAGGCCTTTTGGATGAAAGCTCAGCATCCTGATCCTCATGGTAAATATGAAGAGACAAATATCATGCACACAGCACTGTTTCTCTTACCAAAACACATATGTATGTTGTCACGGCACAAAATAATTTTTATTCCTACATCTTAGACTGGGATCAGGATATTCAAAAGGTAATAATCTCTTATGTTAAGAAATCTGCTGCTCTGTTGTTCCTTTCTCCACAAGAAGAGCTCAGAAGATTATTCTTTTTTCATTATTCTTAATCCAATTCTTCAGTGGAAATGGACGCTCTTTTTATTGAATACATTTATTGCTACTTCTGGAAAGCTGTTTCATTGCCCACAAGAAGTTAGAACAGCTTGGATGTTTTCCTTTTTATTGGGTTATGAGGTTTGCTGTGGGGAAGGTTGGTGCAGAAGTCGTCTAGAAATCTGGTCGTACTGTTGTACCCACCCCGCGTTATGCACTCTGATACAGCAGGGGGACAAAGGGAGCATCCTCCTTCTTCACCTCTGTGAGATAGCTCAGCGTCACACATTTTGCTATGGACTATTTTTTTCTCAGCTCACAATATCTGAGCTCTGTTTGTCACTGGACACTCTTATGCCTCATTGTAGCCATGGAAAATCTTTTGATGTATACCTTCAAACTCTAATCCTGGAGGCACAGAGCCAATCTGGATGCAAATAATCATGTCAACTCCTCCCTGGTTATTGCCCTCTGTTTGTTCCTTGTGTTTTGGACAGCTGGGCAGGACAGCAATATCACAGTAATAGAGGTAACCACCTTGAATGTTCCTGGTTTCACCCCTGAGCAGCGTGCTGGGGTTTTATTCCTTACAGTAATTTCCAAGTGTGAACCCTTAGACTGAGCTGCAAAGCCTCTCTGAGAGATGGCTCTGTTCCCAGCGACTTCCCTGTGTGGCCACCCGCTCTGCCTGTCTCTCCCATCGATTTTCCCTCCTGAAAGACAAGCACTGACTGCAGGCCCACTCAGACTGATGCTGCTGAGGAAGCAAGGGAAAATGAAAGGAAGAAATAAGGTTTTGACTCCAGGCACTGAAGGCAACTGTCATATTTTTTTTCCTCTGACATCCGAGTGGGAGTTGGCTGGGATCTGTCAAGCTTCAAGTTCTCATACATTTGGTAAATATTTAGGGTCTGACTCACCACTGAATCACTCCTGTTATTTCTTTGACTCAGTTCAAAGAAATGGCTCTGCCACTTAGATAAGACCAACCCTCTGAGGTCCTCTCACCTTTGTATTTTAGCATCTGATGGTCATGTGTGCCTGTCCTTGCAGTACTGCCTTCAGGACAGGGAGATGGCATCAGCCCTGGCTGGCAGAGGGACTCAGAGGCACACTGGTCACAGCACCCCAGTTCTTCTCTGACATGAAATCCAAAACTGGCCAAAAGCTCCAGCCATCAGCTGGTGAGACCCTGGCTGCTTAGTGCATGGTGGGTCACACACCAGCCCCTGCTGCTCCCTGGGGGTCCTTTAGTAGCTGCACTGCTTGTAGTGACATACCAGGGAGAATTTCTGTAGAAATCAAGAAGAGCAGAATTCTCCCCAGAGATGACTGTGATCAGTGTTTTGTATGTACAGACCTCTGCTTTCATTGCAGGTGGAAGACAGCATGATGGATGTGTATGATTTCGTGTACGAGGAGGTGAGGAGGAACACCTCCAGTTTCAGGAGGCATGAGCTGACTGCAATCCATGAAGCAGTAAGTTGTCTTTCCCCTGCAGGTGGAAATCTTGCCCTGGGCATTTTCCCAAGGGTATTGGCAGGTGGGGGCTGACACCTGTCTGTGCTCTCTCATGAATGCTGCAATTCCCTTTCCCCTCAAGAAATGAGTCCTCCAGCCCGCTGTGGAGTCTGCTCCTCCCTTCCTACTCTTCCTTTCTCAGATCTGACCAACCAGGTTATCAACAGGAGGAAAGGGTCACCTCTCTGAGCATCACTGTGGTGCAAGATCTACAAAGCTTCTGTCTTGCAGCTGCCATAGTATTTTCTGTCTCAGCAGCCCCTGTGACTTGCTCCCTATCTGTAATACAAGAGTGTGCATATGCACCTGGTCAAGTAGAGAGGAGGGGGAATTCCACATAGTCCAGCAGTATTTGCATGTGGTTATTACTATTTACCCTCAAGTTTGTGTCTGAGGAGTATTGGAGGCTATGTGGCCTCTTTCAGAGGTGGAAACTGCTATCAGACTCCCAGAAACCACTACCCGGGTTGCTGTTGGCACAGGAGACTTCTCTGTAGCTCAGCAGGTAGACAAGGGTGGTTACACAGAGCACAGGAAGGACACTTGCCCCCCAAAGCCACAGGAGATGAGTGAGAATGTCCCCCCACAGTGAGAAACTCCCAAGTCCCTGCTGAGTGAGGGAGATGCCATTCCCTCCCACAGCAGGGCTTGTTTGGGGAGTGAGTTCATGGCATGCAAGGCTGGATGGGGAGGTCAGCTCTGCTCAGCTGTTTCCAGACACCTCCCAAACAACTCCCTGTATCCTTCTGTATTTTCTTAAATCATCACAACAAGTACTTTTCAAAACTATTTCTATCTGTCCTTCTCAAAACAGAAGAGGGCAAGTGTTCCTCTTTGCAGTGGTGATGGTGGCCCTCAGAGCCAAGTGCTTGCTCTCAGAGTTGTGGAGCAGCATTCCCAGGGCTCTATTTGACAAGGAGAACCAGGCACAATGCCTGACTTCACCAGTTGCTTATTTAGTTGCCACTTGAACTGATGGAGAAGCAGTCTTTCTACTGTTTGTTTTTTTTTTTCCTTCTGCCAGAGCTCCAAACTGTCCAGTGCACCACAACTATAGGAAACCAGCTCCACGGTGGGTGTTGCTGGGGGTCCCCTCAGCCCATAACAATCACTGGAAACATGAGTCTGTGCATCCCTGGGCTTTCTGGAGCAGCCACTGTGGGCATTAGTATGACCACAAAGGGAAGGCTCGGCCCCAGTCCTGGGCAGCAGTCCTGGAGGAGCATGAGCAAGTTTGAGGCCAGATCCGTCCACCTGCCCTGAATTTAGCCTGCGTTGCTGCAGTTGTTGATTCCTACGTGCTTTGCTCCTTGCCACCCTGCTTGGGTAGCCCTGCCTGCGGCAGCAGGGGCCCATTGCCAGCACCTCCTGCTACAGCAGCTGGAGGGAGCCCTGGCAAGCAGCTGGCAAACTTCTCCCTCTCTTCCAGTTCCTGTGCTGTGGGAAGCACTCTCCTTTTGGGGACACGGCCAATGTTGAGAACAAGATGTGCCCCCCCGGCCAAGTGCATGATGAAGGTCAGGTAAGGGAAGGGTTTCTCCCACACCATAGTGGGGTTGTGCCTCTACTTTCCAGCTATCAAAACCTCATTGGTGCTAACATATTAATGAGAATTGTGCTTTTTCGTGGTTTGGGCTTGAAACGGGTTGGGATTTGTTTTTGTTGTTTCAATAACACTGGACACAGTAAGAGAGCAGTGTGTTCAGCTCTGGGGTCCAGCCCAGGAAGGTCATTGACCTGGTGGAGCAAGTCCAGAGGAGGCCACCAACACGATCAGAGAGATGGTGCATCTCTCCCATAAGGAAGGGCTGAAAGGATTGCATTTGTTCAGCCCAGAAAAGAGACAGCATGGAGGTGACCTAATTGTGTCCCTCTGGAAAAGGAGAAAGATGCAGCAAAGATGGATAGGGACTTTTTGCAGTAGGGTGTAACGACAGGACAAGGGAGAATGTCTTGAAATTGACANCAAGTCCAGAGGAGGCCACCAACACGATCAGAGAGATGGTGCATCTCTCCCATAAGGAAGGGCTGAAAGGATTGCATTTGTTCAGCCCAGAAAAGAGACAGCATGGAGGTGACCTAATTGTGTCCCTCTGGAAAAGGAGAAAGATGCAGCAAAGATGGATAGGGACTTTTTGCAGTAGGGTGTAACGACAGGACAAGGGAGAATGTCTTGAAATTGACAGTAGTTTTAGATTAAATATTAGGAAAAAGTTCTTTACTGTGAGGGTGGTGAGGTACTGGCACAGGTTGCTCAGAGAATTTATGAATTCCCCATCCCTGGCAGTGTTTAAGGCCAGGTAGGGTGGAGCTCTGAGCAACCTGGTCTAGGGAAAGATGTCCCTGCCCATGGCTGGGGGGTTGGAAGTGGATGGGATCTTTAAGGTCCCTTCCAACCCAAATCATTCTATGATTTTGTGAATTAGGAGGAAGAGCCCTGGTGGGTCAGCAGATCTCAGACCAACAGACGTAGTTTCCTTCACTTCTCTTGAAAGTTTTCAAAATGCTTGTGTTTGCAGCTTGTCACTTCCCTCCAGCTTCCTGCTCATCTCCTGTGCTTGCAGAGAGTGTGAGATGCCACAGGCATGTATCAGAGCATAAAAAAACTGTTTGGCTTTTCCTCGTGATACTAATTTCTGACACTTAAAATGTGTTCCAGTAACAGCAAATGTGGAATTTGATGTAATTCCTTTTTCCCCTGGGCATTAAATAGCTATTAAAATGAGAAGCTCATGAATTAGGGTGATGATGCCTAGCAGTAGCTTCCTCAAGTACACTTCATTGTGGCTTTTTCAGTTACCTCAGTGAGGCTGCTGGAAAAGTCACCAGTATTAGACCGTTGTGCGCTGAAGCTGCTACTTCATACTCTCTTGAGCAAATCTATTGCACAATTATTTGCCTTCCAGCAGAGTAGCTAAAGCCACCAGCATCAATATATGGTGTTTCTAGGAAAAACAAAACCACAGTGCTGCAGCGGTGCAAACACGTTATCAGGTGAAGATGTCAAGTGCTAACAGCACAAGTGATGCACAGGCGCACGTCAGCCCGCAGGGGCAGCGTTTCAAAGCACAGCCTCCAGGAATGTCACATCCCAGGGCAGGGTGGAACTCAGCTCACAGAGCAGGAAGGGAGAGTAGGACAAAGCTGGGCACCACCGTATGTGCGATTCGTTCCTCCCACTTTGTGGTCTGCGTTTCCCTCGCTTGGGAGCCGGGGAAATAAGTGGGAGGATGTGCTTTGTGTGACACAGGAAACCGCAGTTTGGTGGCTACACTACATTCACTCCTGGCTTTGAGTGCTCTTTCCCCGTTCTGCAAATCCCTTCATCAAAGGCATGCTCTTGCATTTCTGAAATGGCTGTCTTGGCTAACACTTCGGGGATTTCTGTGGGGCCATTGGCATGCTTAAGGCTAATGCATATTAATGCCTGCAGCACCTTGCAAAATCGAGCTGTTCATTAGTAACCTTGGGGAATGCATTTGACATCACGGTGTGCTCTGCTTCACTATGTTTTCATTTCCTTCTTTCCATTTTTCAGTGGGTGAAAAGAAAAAAGTTTTTTCATGACCGTACTTAAGCACACATCCCCCACAGTCCAAAATACATCACAGCAATAAAATTGTAGGCGTGTTATAGTAACAGAAAAGATACTGCAGATGTTTGTCTTCCCAAGCTGTAGCAGCAGCAAAAAAAGGGAGACCTACCCAGCTGTGCAATGCTGTGCCCCTTTCTTGCTTCCTTTTCTCTCTGAGGCTGTGGAAGTGCTAATGTGGGGATAAAGCCCCCCACCAAGCTGCTGCTGTGCTACAAGGGGTATTTGTTTCTTCCCAGGACTGCCTGCGAGAGATCCAGCACTTTCTGAAGAAACACATGGACTTTGTCTTCTCGCTCCTGGGCATTGCCATTGGCTTCACGGTAACTGTGTCTGTCCTTTCACACTTTGGCCCTGAAAGGCAGGATCCAGTGAGGAAAAAGTATCCTAAATATGCCTCCAGAAGCTAGGATTTTGGGTGATTTTGGATGCTGGCAGCAGAGAAACAGCAGTGATGGACTCCACCATGGAAATTGGGAAAGGGTCAGGAATCTGCCTGGGTTTTCCTGCAGGAATAAGCTCGCTGCATGGTTTTTGTGTCCTAATGAGGCATGGCATCTGGAAGTGGGGACAGGATGCAGCAGCACTTGCATTTCATCCACTCGGGCTTGCCTGCATGACTTCTGTGAGTGAGAGGCCATGTCCCCTTACTGGGGGCTTGTGGATTACATAGGAAGCCAGCAGCAATAGTAGAAAAGGAGATGCAGTAGAGCCCTCCATATTTTAGGAAATTTGCTGCCTCCTAGATCAACCTGGAAAGTCACTGGTGCAGCCAGAGCTGGAAGGTCTTGAAAGCTGCTGAGCACCAGCAGTGGAGCTGGAGAGCTGTGCAGAAGGGGAAGGTCTCATCCTGTTAATGAACACTAATGAACCTGATGAGGTTCATCTCGGGTAAGGCATGGGTAAATCGCAGGCTCATAAGGAGAAGGCTGCAAAGGAGAGGGCAAGAGTGTGTTGTCTGAGCTCCCAGATTCTGTCTTTGAAGGAGTAACATGCAGAGGAGGGGTGAAATCATCTTCAGATGATGGCTCATATAGAAAGGCTCTGCAGTTAATTTGGGGGAGAACAAAAGAGAAAATTAAATACTGCAAGAGGAGTGCATGTCTTTCAGTAGTGAGGGGCCTCAGGGGCTGCATAGGGATGGTCTCTTTGGAGCTGGAGAGGGCCAGTAATTAAAACCAGCCTTCTTGTTTGCCCACCCACTGCTTGGCAGAGGTGTATCAGTGTAACTACCTGTACACAGGGACTCTGAACATGTGGTGATGCACACCAGAAAAGAGCATGTGCCAGAAGACTCCTTTCTCCACCATGAAGGCAGGTTTGATCTGCTGTGGTATCTCTATGCTGCTCCCCAGCTGGGATGACCTTTCTTGACTGAAAGCGTATTTGGAAATTGTTTCATGCATTGTGTCCACCTTGGCACAATTATGGATTAGAAGACTCTTCTCCATCTAAATAAAACCCATAGAAACAAATGATTTGTATTTTATACTGCTAGCAGCAAATTAGGAAAACCATCAGAAATTGATATGGAGCTGTAAATGTAAAGTCATGTGTGAATATTTGGTGTCACTTTCCACTTTTTCTCAAGTATAGGGAGAATTTCACTGCAGCTGTATTCAGCTAAAATTGGGAACACTTTTATAATAGATATACTTTTGTCACAGCTTGATGCTATAGCCAGATAAGGCAGCTGTCTTTGAAGCCTGTGCTAGAGGAAATCTCACCACACGGTTCACTATTGTGATGGCAGGGTGCAAAGGAAGCACATAAAGAGGGCTATAGCTGCTCTGATGTCACTGTCCCTCAGCCAACAATGCGCACACATCCCCAGATCAAGCTGCAAGCAAAGGCACTAGCACGTTAGAGCATACTTGAGGAAAGAGCACATTATTACTGCCCTCATTATCCTTCCCACAGCAGCCTTACCTTGGATATGTTGCCTGTGTTAATCCTGATTTGTGATGCACCAGGCAGAGTATCACAATAGAGAGGAAGTACACTGTCCTCTGCATTCATAACTGTTTGGGGTTGGTTTAGGGATTTGTCCGTTCGTTGTTTGTTTTTGCTGGGGTTTTTACTTCAAACAAGACATGCGTGTTGTCTTTTTCTCCTTATGGTATCTTTACAAAAGGCTACTATTATGAGAAAGATGTTTGTTTGCATAGAGAAGTGTTCTGTGGCAGGAATTGAAACCTGAATTTCCTGGTTTCTTCTTATTTCTTGGCACTTTTAGGGCTGGGTTTGAGCTGTGCTATGCTAATTCCAATCAAATGTTTCAACCATGTGTTGCTTTTTTTTTTTAACTCCCATGTCAGAAATGGTGTTCCCCACTTCACTGAAAACCAGCTATTTTTAGAAAACAGGCAATGACTGCTTATTTGCACAGATGGAGCATCATAATCAGTTACACACTTAATTGTATGCCTGTCTCATTTATTTCCTTTTAGGTTTATGGGATGTTCCTGACTTCATTCCTCTGGTTCTCCATGCACTTCAGCAGCAACCTGTACCGGAAAGGCAAATACATCCTGCGAGAGAGGTAGAAACCTGATGCCTGGGCATCCCTGCCAGGCAGAGCCAGCTCTTGGCACAGGAAGATGTCTGAAGTCACCCACAAAATGCCCTGGGAAGGTATTGTGTGGGGTCAGGTGGTGGGATGTGTGCCACATCTGCACTACTACTGGGATCAGAGATGCAGATTCCCTCCATGGAAGACATGCAGGCTGTGGCTCTGCAAGAAGGACACAAAGAGTTCCTTACAAGCAAGTGGAGAGAAAAGCCCAGCAAAAATCACAGCATTTAACCACACTTCTCTTGTGCTGAGCAGTTCCCCGTGACCCCCAAAGATGCAATGTTTCTAGGAAGATGGCTTTGGATTGCAGCCCAGGATCAATGTTGCGCTATCAGTAAATAAATGACACAAAGTGTGTCACCACTAATGGGAAATGTGCTCTCCCAGCCAGGACACTTTCAATCATTAACTTGGACATGTTTCTGATCTTTCTGGAGTATGTAGCCATCCAATGACTGTCAGCTAGTTTTCCCTCAGTTTAGGAAGGATGTTGAGATGCTCAAACACCTTCAGAGAAGGGCCAGAAGGCTGGTGGGAGACCTGGAACACAAGCCCTGCAAAGAACAGGTGAGGTAGATATGGTTATTTAGCCTGGATAAAAGGATTCTTGGAGTGACCTTATCACTCTCTACAAGTGCCTGTAAAGGAGGGTGTAGCCAGGTGGTGGTTGGTGTCTTCTTCCAGGCAACCAGTGACAGTCTTAAGCTGCAACAGGGGAAGTTTAGGCTAGACATTAGAGAAAAATTCTTCACAGAAAAAATGATTGGGCTTTGGGATGGGCTGCCCAGGGAGGTGGTGGAGTCACCGTCCCTGGAGGTCTTTAAAAAAAGACTGGACATGTCACTCAGTGGCATGGTTTAGTTGATAAGGTGGTGTTAGGTCATAGGTAAGACTTGGTGATCTCCAAGGTCTTTTCCAACATGGCTGATTGTGTGGTTCTGTGATTCTGTAACTTCCAGCCCCAGCTCTGTGTTTATCAGGCTTTACTAACCCGCTGTGCTCCTGTGGTTAAAGGACTTTGATATTATACACACAAACAGAAGTTTAAATCTATAAAAGAACAGGACTGATCTCCAGCCAGGTCAAACAATACAATGTCCAACTCCATGTCCTTTTTACATCACCTTATCAATAATAAACAGAATTTGTAAAAGGCTGTCAGTCTAGCTAAAACAACAGCTCCCTGTCATGATCTGCCCTCATGTTGAGGAGGCAGAGCCACTTCTGAGCTGAAACCCATCATTGCAATATATGTAGCACCTGCTGTAAATTACACAGCTGTGTGAAATGTCTGTTGAACCAGAAACAGCTTTCACTCCTCTCATACATAGTGGCTATTAGGCATGAAAAATGGTAAGCAGCAATTGTTTACTGAGAGAAACATGGACAACCCTGTGCTGATGTTCAGGACACGTCCTGGCCCTCAGGCAGGGGCTGCTACATGTACAAGAACAGCCTACAGCACCTGGCTGTCATTTTAACCTGGGCTGCAAATACCTTGCATTGGACAGAGTTGTGTTGCGGACAGCTGTCACTTCTCATTCCATGCCCTTGGAACCAGCAGAACTTCACTGTTGACTTCACTGGAAGTGGGATGAAGTTCAAACTGCCCCAGTGTAATATTCAAGCTACCTCCTGGCAGTCCCCAATACGCCCAGAATGTGCACTTTCTAGTGGGGAAGTATTCACTTGTACACGTATATGTATCATCACATATATTGTTATCTGGAAAGAGACAGATAACTGTGAGCTCCAGCTGCTACTGTCAGGCCACTGCAATTGTTATTCCTCAGGCCAGCTGGCAGCTCGTGTGACTCATGGTTGCTTCAATAAAGATTAATTTCTTGCAAAAGGCCATCATTCCTCCTCTTTTCTGTGCCGTGCATGAAGCTGTCTGCATTGCTTGAGGGTTTGCATCATGGTGGGGGGGCTTTTCAGTGCTGGGAAGAGAGATTCCCCAGGCAGCTGGTGCTTGCCTGTCCCAGCAGAGTGCTGGAGGGAGAGGATGGCATTGGTCCTTTGGAGAAACAGGAGCAGCTCATCAGCCTCATTCCACCCTCAGCCAGCTGATGGGACAGCAAGCAGGTACCTTTCACGGAGAAATGCACGCAGAGGCAGGAAAAACGCTTAAGGACATGTTCAAGCTGTAATGACCAGAGTATTTATATGGAAGAAATGTCTATGGTTTGACTTTTTTTAAGGATTAGGTAGTCAGGTCTTGCACACTGCTCTGCATTGGCTGGTTAACTGCTGATTTCTACCATATCAAAAACTTCGTAGACAAATTGGTGGAGTCAATGTCATCAGGGTAGGTTACCTGTTCAAGCGTCATGAACCGGTACAAAACATCTGTTAAAGCATCACCACCAGGACTGCTGAAGCTTTAGATGCTCCACCTTCCCAGGTCAGTTTTTAATGTAAAGGTATAGTTATGGGCAGGAGTAGCATATATATGATGAAGGTATCTGCTCTTCTGCTCCTGAAAATCACAGAGAGATATCATTACAGGGTGGCAGGAGCCCCTGCTGCTACACACAAAACAGGCTCTGGGAGAAGAGTGTGTCCAGCTACTGGCCATCTTGCGAGCTTTATTCTCATTTCACTTGCTGCTAGAGCTCCCTTGCAGAAAGCAGCACCTTCAACACGGAGGTGACAGAGCCATGCCCAGTTGGACAAGTTCTTCTGCCAGAGTTTGTGTTATCTGTAGCAGCAGGGGCTCCTGCCACCCTGCAGTGGCATCCCACTGTGATTTTCAGAAGCAGAAAAGCAGATACCTACAGCTCCTTGATTTTTAGAAACGTGTTACAGAAATGTGCAGTGTTAACATTTTGTTCACAGTTGTAGAAGTGGCAACACCGAGGGATGGCTGGATGGAACCTGAGGGGTAGGTGAGTGTTAAACAGTGTTTTTACACCTGCCAACAAAAAAATCCCTGTCTTACAATGAATGCTTTTGCACTTACTAGTCCCTAATTTTCTGCTGGCCAGGGGCAAATTACAGCTCTTGTACGACCAGAGCAAAACGCCAGGAACTTGTTGATAAGTGGTGCCAAGATTTACACAGTGTTGAGAGGAGCGAGAGAGAGATTTTGTTGGGAGAAGAGCACGGAGCTGAGCATTGGGGATGCAAGGCAGCAGCCAGACTAGGAAACACCTGCAGAGCAATGAGCCTTCCTGGGCCTTCCTCTAGAGGAAGCTGTTTGTCATAAGCATGTCAACACTCACACTCTGCTAGGAAAGAAGTCCTATTTATGTAGGCATATATGGGAGAAAAAAATACAATTTTCGGACCAGAGGTGCAAAGTTAAGTATTTAGTTGTGAATTGGCTCCAGCCACTTGTAATTAAGTTGCAATTATCAGTTATTTCCACTAAGGTCATCTGGGCACTTGCAGTCTGCCTTTCTCTGGGCATGCATTAGCTTCTGCTCCTGAGTTACCTTTTTCCTCTTACTTTAGACAGCCCCCCCAGCTCTATGTGAGGACACAGGAACAGGGAACAGGATAAGGCCAGGTTGCTCTGGCCTGTGGGGCTGCCTATAAGCCTGGGGGCTGGGGACCATCAGCCCCTGACAGCAGCAGCAGCAGCAGCAAGCACCTGTTGTGCTGCTTTCACTGGCCATGCACTACTGTNCTCCTGAGTTACCTTTTTCCTCTTACTTTAGACAGCCCCCCCAGCTCTATGTGAGGACACAGGAACAGGGAACAGGATAAGGCCAGGTTGCTCTGGCCTGTGGGGCTGCCTATAAGCCTGGGGGCTGGGGACCATCAGCCCCTGACAGCAGCAGCAGCAGCAAGCACCTGTTGTGCTGCTTTCACTGGCCATGCACTGCTGTGCCAACAGGGCCATTAAATCCCGTAGTGACCCTGCATGGGGCTCGCCATGTGCTCATGGCTGGACTGACCACAGCTTGCTCATGAGCCAGAGGAGCTTTCCCAACAGTGCATGATGCTTAGAGCGCTTGTGGAAAGCACAGGTTAAATAATACGGTAACTCTCTACAGGGATTTGGTGGCGAGGAGAGTGAGAATCTTTCAGCCTTGTGGTGTGCTGTCTTGACTCCAAACTGGTTTGCTATTTCCTGCCCTTTTGACCATGTGTTTGCGAGTTCCTACTGTCCTTGAAATAAAACTTCCTCCTGCAACAACCCGTTCACTATGCAGCTTGGACTGATTCCTGGAGCATGCTCCTAGAGAAGACTGCTGAGCAAGTCCTTCCAGAGCCTTAGAAGCTGGCAAATTTGGGTGGACCCTTGCAGCGCTGGAGTGTAAGGAAGCCAACTCCTGCCAAGGTAAAGCTGCGTTTATCAGCTGCAGACACACAAAATACTTTTGAAAGTAATAGTTGATAGACACAGATTTTTCTAACCAGCTGCAGAAGTAATGCATTTGGAAGAGCAACTGGCTATAGTTCTCCCCTAGAAATGTAGCCAGAGTTGGAAGATGCCTCACACAGATCATGGCCAGCACAGCTGAAAACAGGTGAGGTCAGAAGCTGCTGTGAATACCCAGATCACACACATCCTGCAACTTTCACATCAAGTGTCATTGCAGCTCTCTCTGTTAGTAAAATGTAGTTGGGGAGAAAAGTGATGTTTCTTAATTGTTTAGTTTCTGTTCTGAGAGATTGAGCAACTGGCAGCAAGAATCAGACCTATCCACTGAGAAATGTAACTATGGGTGGGACAGTGGGGAAGAGCCCAGGAGTGAAGAGGGAAAGCTCTGGAGATGTCTCAGAGGCTGTTTTGGAAAAACACAGGCCGTATGTGTTTTGCAGCTTTTGGCCAGAGCTGTCAAACCCGTGACAGACTGCAGGCCTGCTGGTGAACCCACTCCACTGCCCACCATGCCACCCCTCTCACCCCAGCACAGAATTACTGCTACCTTCATCACCTGGCATGTGAGGGTCCATCAAACAGATTTATACCTGGAGGCAAACTGCATATCTATCCCTGCCAGGAGGGTCAAGGGGGAAAAATCCCCACGTCTTTATCTGGAAGAGATATATGTGGTGGTTGTTCAGCTTGCAAGGAAGTGGCACATCTTGGGAGAAACAAGTTCAGAACAGCCTGGAGATGCCCACCAACAGCTAAAACCCTGCTGTCTTCTAGTTGCTATTTCCTTAGACTCCAGCAAGAAAAAAAAGAAAGGTCTCTTCCAGCATTTCTTGTCAGGAAGATGCATATCCCTGCCTTGCTCACCTTGGAGTCACCGGCAGTCAGCTAGCTGCGTTGTTTGTATCATCCCAAGACAGAATCCCCCATCTCCCCTCAGCATCACTGAGTGCTATTGTTTAACCCCTGTGTGTAGCAGCTTGCTCACGGACATGCTTGGTTTCTTTTTAGCTCTGTTACATCAGCAATAAACTATTCTAGTCTTTATTCACCTACTAATGAATTATACATTGATTATACAATAAGAGCTCTCTGCATCTATGGGCTGGGCTCTTGCTCTCCCACATGGCACCTCTCAAAGCACAGCTCAGCCCAGCTGTGGCTCAGCCTTCTCTGATGCCCTGAGAAAAAATTAATGTTCACTTTCTGGGCTCGTGAGCTGAGAAGAGAGAGAGCATCTGCCTGGATAGGAAGCCTGCTTGGGTTTTCACTCCCTCAGCTGGAGCTCTAGCAGGAGCTGATACTGTTCTTCCCCCACCGTCCCCCCCTTATATAACCTGACCTATCACCATAGATACATTGATATAAATATTTAAAGATGGCAGAGAGACAGGCCAGGCAGATTGGAACCATTTGTTGAGTTTATTAGAAGCAGAAACTTCAGGCTCCGCTACAGGTCTTTGCTTGCTGCATCCCTCTCCCCTGAGGCTGAAAGGCAAGTGCAACCCCCCACACTGACACAGTGCTTCGAATCAGCTTGCAGAGATGGGCATAGGGATTTTTGGATAAGCAGGCACCATCCACTCCTGCTGAGGCACAGAAAAGGTATTCTGAAAATGTCCCGTTAGACATGGGGACTAGATTCCTCATATTGTTTTATTTCTACTCAAAATGAAGGCGATGGCTGGCTCCCCAGGGGTGTAGCTGGGTCTCTCCTGAGCCGCTGGAGCTCCACAGGCCAGTACATGCACTGCAGTTTGCCCTTGCTCAAGTCTCTTCCTTGAAAAACAGCCCTGTGGGTGTTGGCTGCCAAGAAAGTTACCCTGTGTGCTCTGGTACTATTATCCACCCACAGAACAAATTTCTGAGTCTCTTATCATGCATCTCCAAAATGTCCTATTTAAAGATCTTTGGTGATGCTGCTGTTGTTTGTTGGTTGGTTTGTGGTTTTGTTTTGGTTTTTTTTACCACCAGAGGTAAACTGGAAATTCAGGCTATTTCTGCTGTATTTTGCAATAAAAGTAAGTAGTGGTTAAAAGCTAACTAGGACCTCACCAGCAAGACGATGTGCATTTTATTCCCATGGTTTATCTGTCAGTTTTGAGCTGACTGAGGAGGGCAGGGGGATTGCCATGCAAACCCAAAGGTTGCAGCCAGAGTATGACATCAGCAGCCATCCTGTGGTCCCCAGTGGATGAGGGATTCCCATCTGCTCTCCCAAATCTCCTGGAGACCCTGGTCAGTGGGTGTTTAGAGTCTGCCTTGATGGTAATCAATTCACATCCTGGTTGCCAGCTCTTCAGGCCCGTGTAAGAGCTGGGGAGGACGTGTGTCTACCCTCTCCCCTCATCCCCCTCCCTCACTTTTTATAAAACAAAAGGGGTTTTAAGGGGAAGCTGCTGGAAGGCAGGTGGGCATCTCTCTGGATAACCAGGCTCCAAGTCCCAGGGGCTGGGTTTGCTGGTAAGGGACATTCTGCTAAGCTCGGACTGGAAGGCAGCATCTGCTCTAACGGACCCTGGTGAGTCATACCCAGAGGTGCCAAAACCCACAGGCATGACAGTGGCTTTTATAAACAGGTTCACAAAAAACCCCAACAACACAAGCCAAACAGACAGAAAAAAACACTGTAAGTGCCTCTACTCCCAGCTGCTTCACTCTGCCTGCAAACCCAATTGCAGAAGCACATTCAAATAGCCACTTGGGGATGGGTTTATTTTTTTTAATTTGGGGTTTGGGGGCTTTTTAAAAAAACATTTTTAGAGGTTTTAGAGGTTTGTTGTTTTTTTTTCCTTTCAGGGATGAAAGGCTTGGGGGGAGGTGGGTAGCTTCCTCCCAGCCCTGCCTGCAGCTGGCTGCTCTGTGAACGACTGCACACCCTGAGCACTTGAACCAGCTTTTCCTCCCAAAGAGGGAAGTCATCAGCCCTATTCATAGCCCTCACACTCGATACTGGCATGTGACACCCAGACATGAACTGAACTTTTGCAAATTAGCTTTACTTATTTATAAAGAGCTGGTAAAGCCACCGAGAGCCTTGAGAAGGTAGTTGTGGTACTTTATGGCTGTACTGCAAGTAATGCAGTGTGAGAAATGAGGACGAAACATGAGAAATGAGTGTACAACATGTGAAATCACACATCGCCCTGGGAAACAGTACATGTTATCTTGTCACTGTGCTATGGTGATGGCATTTTTCTTCCTGTACTTAAAGGCCAAAGTTTTCTAATATACCCAGCTGAGCTGCTTAAAATAACAACAACAAGAAGAAAAGACAAAGCTTGAAATACTTTTCTACTTCCAACATTTGGAGAAGTCTTTGTTGGCATGGCCAGTTTAAACCTAGTAGGCTTTAGGCTGTAACTGGGAGCTTCTTAATGTAGGAGCTGATGGGACTGTGGCCCTGCTGTGCCCCTGCCAGGGCCACAGCTGTCCCTGAGCAACATGTGCTCTAACAGAACCTCAAGGAAGGTCCCAGAAGCAGGACTGTGTTGGCTCCAAACAAAATTGTTGCCTAATACAATTTTTGGAGGATAGAAAATGGTTTATTTCTTGTTTCAATTTTTCTTCACTCCTCAACATAGGAGGAAAAAAGGGCAGAAAGCAAGAAAAGAAAAGCCACAGTGGGGGGAGGATAAAAACAACATAAAAAAAAATCCTAAGCTCCCTGGAAGCAGTTTCAATGCCAACCTTGTGGCAGTGATTGCAGCTAAGGTTGCTTGCTCTCCAGTGCACAAAAGTTGATTTGAGAATCATTTTCCCTCATAGGCAGTGGGACTGCTGCTGCTGCTGAAGGCCTTACTGCTGCTGGGTACTTCCTTTCCCACTCACAGCCTCTCCAAGCAGTATCTCTGAGAGTTTTTCTGGGAACAGCTGCCTAGGTGCACAAGAGACTTCTCGTTTCATATAGTCTCCTGTTTTCAACCTCTACTTTGATTCTTCTTTCTCCTGTTTTCAACCTCTACTTTTTTCTTCTTTTCTTTTCAGGGGGGTGTTTTACTATTTCTAGCTGTAAAGGACGGAGGTGGAGAAAAGACGATGTTGTGGGACACTGTGATGGAGCAAAAGAGCAGCTTTGGGAACCTGCTGTTATCATTTGGATTGATGAGCCACACAGGATTAGAGCTACTGCCGTTATCAGATGGGCATTGCTGATAATTTGGGACAGCAGTTACATGCATAAATAGCCTGGTGAACCTCCGGCTTTGTTGGTAAGTCTGGGTGAGTGAATGTGGCTTAGAGACAAAGGGGTTATGAATCCATGGCAAGCCCACAATCGGGGACATACTCAGCATGAGTAATTAGGGAACGGGGCCAACTTCTATTCATTCCAGGCCTTGCTGCCATGTAGTGCATGAGCTGTTACTGAGGAGCACAGAAAGTTCTGATGAACATGACAAAGTCCTGGACCAACTCATCCCTGAGGGCAATGGGATGATTTCGGAAGAAGCTGTGTTGATTTCAACATAAGTGTGTAGGAAATGTGTAATAGCTAACAGCTCATTCCTGACTATGGGATGCATGGCTGGGAAGAGGCTCTATCAGAGCATGAAAATGCTTGGCTCAGAAGCTGCTCCCTGAAATCCTTCACTGGAGGGAAGTGCCCAGGCAGGAAAAGGGCAGGTTTCCACATACGACACTGCGGGCGTGTGCCAGGTTCATATTTAGCTCGGTGAGGTGTCGACCTTGGCTGGAGTTGCTCACTGATGCCTTTTCCAGGCATCCTCCAGTGCTCTGGTTGTGTGACTTACTACCCTGCCCCTGGAGAAGTGAATGAGTTTCCTGGAAGCATAACACGGGGTGAGAACAATTTATATTTCTAAAGATGAGCAAGTGGGCCAAAGTGGGTCTCAGCCGAAAGCTTGGGAAATTCATCGTGTTTCTACTCTGTAGCTTTGACAGAGGAGGGGGTTAACTAAAAATTCTTAAGCCTGTTGCTATGTGTGACCCTTCTTTTTTTTTTTTTACTTTTTTTACTTTTTTGGGGAAAAGGGGGAAAAAAGGAAAAGAGGAGTTAGGGGGAGAAAAGGAAATGGAAAAAGTGAGGAAGGAAAAGGAAAAAAAGAAATTTAAAAAAATGAAAAAACCCCGGGGGAATCTCTTTGGTGGGCAGCTCTGAAGGCCCTCTGATGCTCTTGTTACCCAGTAACCAAGGGAAAACATCCTGAGTGGTTCTACTGAACTTGATGCAATTGCTTGCAGTACTGAAGCCACAAGTTTAGACAAAAAACTGTTCAGGAGAGCAGACTCAGAGATAAAATTAGAAGGGGAAATGAAGAAATGCATATCTGAATTTCAGACTGATAGTTTTAACACAAAAGTCCTTTGCTCTTTTTTTTTTTTTTTTGGAGGGGGAGGGGGGATCCCCCCATGAATGCACCTTCAAACTTTTCTGTATAGAAATACAAAACCTCCTGCAACTTTTCACAGAGGCACCATCCCTCCGCCCCAGGCTGCCTGGTGATGTTTAGGAGGTGATGGTGAGTTTTAAAGGATGGTGGTCAGGTTTGGGGGTAGTGTTCCTACAGCCCCCCAACACTTGCCCCCATGGCTCCTACTTGTGTGTAGGAAACTTTGGTGTGAGCTGACCCGGGAGGGCAAGAAGAAGGGGAAAACAAAGAAATAAATAAGAGCACATATAAAAACGGGGGGTGGGGGG
>VXBU01003114.1:786011-846040 GCA_013400315.1 Bombycilla garrulus | reverse complement strand
CTCAGCTGGCGGAGCCGGGACCCGGCCGCCCTGGCCCCGCGCCGGGGACCGCTGCCCCCACCGCCCGCCAAGTTATTTTAGGATGCAGATTCTATCCAGGCTGGAGAGGCTGCCTTCTCTGAGAAAGTTTCTCGTGAAATAATCAATCCAGACATGCGGCTAATTTAGCAAAAAGCGGCGTATCCCGGTTTCCCTGCGAACCAGGTTTGTCCCGGTTAGAAACAGCCTCCGGCAGCGCGAGATTGGCTGGCAGGAGTCCCTCTCTCCCTGCTCCTGCGCTCGGGGGCAACGAGATATGCCCAAGCAGGCTGCTGTTTTCGTGTTTTAAATACTCTGGTTTCCATTCCACGGAATGCTTTTTTGTCTTGGAAGTGAATCCAGCCCCACCCTGCCAGGCAAGGCACCGCTTGGATGCCCCTTGTCCAGTGCCCTGTTGAGCATGTCTGACATGCCGCTCTGTTGTCGAGGATTTGGGAATTTTATTTTTTTTTCTCAATGCTTGCTTACTGCAAGGGGAGCTGGAGAACTGGGACGGGACCGATGGTTTCCAGAGCAAACCCTGCTTTGGCACCTGGAGTTGCAGTGCCTGGCTGGAGCTCTGCCTGCTGACTCCTCCTTGGGAGTGCCTGGGGAAGCTCTTTGTGGGGGATCCCCATCCCGGAGGTGTAGGGCTTCACCAAGTGGGTGCTCACTCACTTCAGGCCTGTTCGCCTTGTTTCTGGGTATAATACTGACCGAGGGGGAGATGACTAGCTCTGATGACGACGCTGTTAATTGATACCTGATGTGTTGCCAGCTGCGTGAATGAGGGACAGTTCTGGGATGTTTTTTTTTAACCTTTTCCTCCACCCTTAAAATGGCCGGATGGAGGCGGGTACGGTCGTCTGTGAAGTGTTGTTCCTTGTGAGTTATCGTGCTTATCCCAGGGTTTTTTCTTGCCTTCTGGTCCCGATTTCCTGCCATTCTTGTCGAAGAAGCTGCCGGCTGTGTTTGCGAGGGAGGAAGGGTCTCCTGGGTGGCAGGAAGGATGCTGGGGGCTCTGCACAGCCACCTCTTCTCAGCAAGATCGGTTGTTTACCTGAAAGTCTTGCAAAAGAACTGATCTTTTATAGATGGATGTTTTGCTTCCAAGAGGAATTACCAATATGTATAGTTTTCCTGTCATGACTTATGGTGTCTTGCCCTTTTGGAGGGTGCTCCCTGTGAGTGGGGATAGATGCTTCAGTTCCTCCCCAGGAGGGGTGCCGGTGAACTGGGAGCCACTAGCTGGACTTGCTAGTCTCCTGTGCAGACTGGGAGCCTGGACTTCATTAGAATTAACAATGCTTTCTGTGAGGCTGGCCAAGCTGAATGGTGGTTGAATACTACATCTTGGAGTTTTCAAGCCATTTTGTGGTGTTTTTTAAACTAGTAGTTGAGGAGTATTTTAGGTTTACCACAAAGGCAGGTTAGCTGCCAACCGGGCACCTCCAGCTGGAGAGGGGTACTGTGGTTAACAGCAAAATGTGATGGTCCTTTTCATGGGGTGGCATTTAAGAACAAAATGTGGTGCTGAGCACCCTTGCTGCAGGCCGACTGTGTTGGGAAACCACCTCTAACCACAGGGAGGTGTGAGACAGGGCACCTGCAGCCCTTTAGTCCTGCCAGCTGGTTACTGTGCAAGGGCTGATGGGCTCCCGGTGCTTATTTGCTTATGATTTGCCTTGTGCGCAGCTGACGCTGGGCCCTGCTGATGAAAACAAGCCAGAGGCAGAGCCCAAAGTTTGTCAGGCATCATGCTGAGCTGCACAGGAGCTTGTTCTCCTGCCCAAGAGGAAGAAGGAAGCAATTATTAGCTTTAGTTACTCTGATAACTTTTTAATGTAGCCCTGCTAACGTGTAAATAAACTGACACCCCTCTGGCTTCCTCCCCTTGCCCTCCCCTGGCAGCGCAGGGAAATTTCACAAAACTGTGGTGTTGAACAGGCAAAAGGAAAAGGCGACCCTGCTGCCAGCTCCTCGTTCATTGTACCTGAGATGTTTCAGTTTTATTTGGTTTTTTGGTATTGCTTTTCCTTTGTCCATGCATCCTTGAGAAGAAGATGCCAAGACTGTGCTTGGTCCAAGGCGGCTCTTGAGGGAGCAGTGGCTGCTGCATGGACCACATGTAAAAACGGGTGCCTGTCCCAGGAGAGAGGGTCCCCACGTGTTTCACAGTGGCACCCTCCCACTGAAGTGGTTGAGGAGGCTGTGGTCAGCACCTGGGGCTTCACCTGGTAAGCAAAACACGAGGCTGAAAGGATAAAGGTTTTTCTGTGCCGCCAAGTTGTTCTGAAACCTTGGGGTGGCTGGTGGCGAGTGGACACTGCCCCGTGAGGCAGCAGTAGCTGTTGCTGGGCAGTTTGGCTGGTGTGATGGGCAGCCCGAGCAGGGCTGGGTGTCTGGCAGGCGGAGCTGCTTCTCCATCCCATCCCTAGAAGATGGCTGGACTTCGACTGCTCTCCTGGATTATCCAAACCCAGTCCTGTACAAGCAGAGCTCAGTACATGGGGCTGAACTGACCACCGCTGCAAAGAGTCTCTGGGGAGGCTGAAGGAAGCCAGCGAGCTATTTTAAAATATAATTAAACATAACCAAGGAGGAATTGACTTGCTTGGAGAAGGATTGCTCAAGCTTATTAGCTAATACAGCCCATGGCAGCCTTCCAGGTCGAGAGCACCGCTGGCTGCCCTAGCAGAGAGGTGTCTAATTAAAAGGAAGAGCTTGCTCCTAATGCCATTTTCCAGGCACTGTCTAACTCTTCTGTGTGTTGAGGGGATGTTTACAGTCTGGGTGCAAAGGGAAGGAAAGGCAAGAACAGAGGGAAGGTGGAAGTGAGAGTCTGTCTCGACAGGGGTGATTGAAAGGGAAGATGTAGAGGAGCTGCATAATTTCTTGTGTAACACCGGAAGATCTGTTATCCGTACCCTGGCGTCTGCAAAGCCTGCACAGAGATTCTTGGTGTTGGTGATGAGAAGGTGACAGTGTGGGAAGCGGCAGCTCTCTGTGGCTGCTGTCCCGTGGTAACACTTCTGCTGAGTAGCACATGACCTTCCCATTGTGGTGAGGAGGGTGGCTGTGCACCGCTGCTCACAGCTTTAAATGAAGAATGGAAGATCTCAGGGTTCCTGTAGCTCCGAAGCACAGGTTTGAAGTAACTGTGGACTAACAAAGTAGCTTGCATCTTGTCATAGGTGCAGGCGTGGGCTGAGCATTGCCCCAGTGCCACTGCCTCGCTGGTTGGGCTGCTGGTCTCCCTGGGAATTGCAGAGAGCCTGGCGAGCAGCAAGGGCCTCATGCTGGCCCAGCACCTTCTTCCCCGGATTTTGTTTTGTATCCTGGGGCAATGTACAGGAAAGCACACTTCCGTGTGTGCTTGACCCTGCAGCTACTTAATGTCTGCCTCTGAAGGGCAAGGGACAGGTTTCCTTGGCAGGCTCAGTACCTACACTCAAGCTTTGTTGCTGATGTCTCTCTGGGATGTTTTAGGGCAATGTCTTCTGAAGTCTCTGCATGCAGAAGGTTTTTTGAAGAGATGGGTGCACGCTGCCTTATGGGGGTGCCCGATTGCACTTAATGGGCTGGGCTGCAGCTGCAAGGAGGGAGTGCTGCTGGCTGGAATGGGGGTTGCTCTGTTTTCCTCACATTATTCTGCTCTCAGCCACAGTAATACTTATCTTCTGCAAGGGCATTAACAGTGAGAAACACTTTGATCCTCCACCGTGGAAGTGCCTTTCACTGTACTATTAAGAAGGGAAAGCAGTTGTATCACCATTGTAGTTAAATGCTTATGTATGGGGCCAAATTAATTTTAAAGCAGTATCTCAAATTGTGTTCCTCTCTGCTGAGGACAGTTAAATCCTGGGAAGTGCTGCTTCTGTCTGCAGCAGGGATCACGCTGGGAGCAGCCTGCAGGCACTGTGCTCCCCATCGTAGGACCCTGCTCCTGGATTTTGGTGCTGGATTCCCATTCTCCTCCCATCCATCAAGCTTTATTTGGCCTCTGGCATGCTGTTCCTCCGGGAGTGTTCCTCTGGAGCTTGTTTTGAAAAGCTCTGCAGTGTTGTAGGGCTGGTAACTATAGGCACCAGTGGAGAATTTCGCTCCGGCTGGCAGCGCTATTAATAGCCACTGCTGGAAGGTGTGCTGCTGGGAGCAGAGCAGGGCTGCAGGCTGCTTTCTCCTCCTGCCTGCAGGGCATGCTGCTCTTCCCAAATGCCTTTCCTGCAATTCCTGGGCAGGCCTTGCCTGCAAACTTTTAGCCTGACCTTTAGTGGAGCACCGTGGCTGTGGAAGGCAGCAGAAAGACCTCGCCTGTGCTGTCACAGAGTCCTATCTGCCGCTCCTGCCTGTGAGTGCCTGTGCCGAGATAACCTTTTGCGTTGTGTGCATGTCAAACTACAACTCTGTATCTTACTGAAGTCTCTTCTCCTGGGTACACCCTCCCAAGGGGCTCCGGGGCATCCCACTGTCCACCCCAACACGCAGCACAGCAGTGATCTCTAGCACATCTCACCTTAAAATTTCAAGTGACTTTTTGGTGTGAAGACCTGACATTGTAACGTGGAGATTGTCTCAGCATTGAACCCAAGTTCCCAGGTTCCTGGGCCACCATTCAGGTGCCAGCCCTTTGCTGCACCCCACGCCCTTGTCAGCAGGTTCATGAGGTGCAGCTCTTGCAGCAGAAAATAAATTAATATTCTGCTTTTCAGAAGGTGAGGTGCAGGCTGTGAGAAGATGCGGTGCTACCTGGGCACATTCCATGTGTCCCTCTGTTGCCTGCCTCAGTCCTCAGGCTGGTAGTGCAGGACCTGTAATGTGCTACCGTGGATCTTGCGAGGGCTTGTGCTGCCCTTCCAAAGGTACTTTCCATCCAGCAGTCTCTAGATCCTTGCTTTTTCTCTACTCATGCTGCTTCACCTAGAGACGGACAGATTTCCTGGGAGCAAAGCATCCAACCCCAAATTAGCAGTTTGTTCCTGGCCACATGAGGGACTTCTCGCATGTGAAGATATTTCAACCTTGGCAAGCCGCTTTGTTTTTCTGTATCTTGGTTCCCCAACCTGAAAGGAGGGGGATTCATTGTTACTCCATCTCAGGTGCTTTGCAAGTTGTGTCGGAGAGGAGCCATGGGGAGTCCTGGTGGGGCTTCTCGGGTGGGGTCTGGGTGCTGCCCTCACCAAGGGCTCTGCTTCCAGGTGGTGTGAGGGAAATTGCAAACCTCTGCTGCATGAGAACCTGTTAAAAATCTCCAGTCACATACCTTAATCATAAACCAGCTAAAATGCATTAAGCTTTCTTGGCAGCATCCTGCTTCTTATTAGTAACTGTGGTATTTCCCAGGCACCTTGGCATGAGTTCTGCCAGCAGCATTTTTCCAGCAAGGTGAGAGCCTCTGCTGGCCCTGGGGCTGTCACTGGTTGGGAAGCACGACCTGGAGGCAGGACCAGCCATGGCTGTGGGCAGTGGTACTGCTGAAATACAGCATCGTGAAACTGCTGGCACCTCCACTTCCCTCCCTCGCTGACTTGAGCCACAGGATGTCTGTCTGCTTTGCTTTGGCATGCCTGGCAAGCTGCCCTATAGCCAGAACTTCTTTCTTCTCCTCCTCCCTTCCAGGAAATCTGTTTCAGAGAAGGGTGGAGGGAAAGGGAGCAGGAGGAAAAAGGCTGGGGGCAGCGGAAGGGATGGGGAGGTGATGCACATCCTGGCATATGTGAGTTTTAGGGAGCAACAGGTTAAGGTGGGGGCAGGTCAGAAATGGGATACACCACATTAAAAGGGGAATGGGGTCATTCGCTGCACCCTTAATTCATAAGAATTTCTTGTGGAGAGGAGTGACTAAGCTGTGAAAAATGGGCTTGTTCCCTTGCCCCACAGCTGGATCTGGAAATTTAAGGGTGAGCAGTATGGCCGTTGGTGAGGCTTGGTCCAGGAAGGAGCCTCACTATGTGCACTATGGATGGGGCAGCAAACCAGGACTGCACACCTTCTTTCATCATGGTGCTTATCTGGTGGTACCTCCTCACGTGGGACACCATCCCATCACAGCACCTCTTGGGGACTCAGGGCCTGCCTTTTCCTGCCCCTAGGCACTTTTGATGGGGACTTTCCCCCACTGTGTCAACCAGGAACAGCATTCCTGAAAAATCAAGCCTGGGGCAGGCAGGATCCAGCTGTAAAAGTCTAGCTGTCTGTGGAAGAAGCAATAAATCTCTGGAAGCTGGAAA
This sequence comes from Bombycilla garrulus, assembly GCA_013400315.1. Lineage (NCBI taxonomy): Eukaryota > Metazoa > Chordata > Aves > Passeriformes > Bombycillidae > Bombycilla > Bombycilla garrulus. The sequence continues at coordinate 839,792 of VXBU01003114.1, read as the reverse complement.
ATAGCAGTAAAGAGGAAATGTCGGAGCCTGCAGCACCACCTCGGCTGTGCCGGGAAGCTGCTCAGGGTGTGAGCTCTGGGGCCAGCCCCATCCTGTGGAGCACCCCTGTTGTGCCTTCTCCGAGGGCCGTGGTGCTGGCAGCAGAACAGCAGGCTGGGCAGGTCAGTTCTGGAAAGCTGGTCAAAGTCCGACACACTGCTGGCATTGCTGCAGTTGGAGCTTTTAGATTATCGCAGTCCCCAAAAATTTAAATGGAGGGCTGTGCTGGGCACTTGCCGTGTATCACAGGTGATGGCTCCAGCCTCTGCAACGCTGCTGTCTGAGAAGCTGGGAACACAAAGATCAGTGGGATAACCTGGGTGAGATGACAGATATCCACAGCAGAAAAAGCCAGTGATATGTATGAGGATGTGCAGCCCAGAGATGAGTGTGACGCTGCCGTCAGTGGTCGGAGCTCTTTGGCTCTCATCATGGCAAACAGCAGTTGTAGGATGGAAAGGGGAGAAAATATCAAGCTTTTATCTGGAACAAGTTGCTCTATTAAAAATGAGATTATCCCAAGCAAGGTACAGTAGAAGGCAGAATTACTGTGGCGAGTTGACAGTGTATTCTCCCTCTTGTTTTCTTTGCTTTGGGAAGAAAGAGCCTCAATTCCGTTTTGGGCTTCTTGGTGGTGGGAGGATGTATGGTTTTCATGGAAAAAGTTACTCATCGTAGCCCAAACGCTGTTTTCATTAGTAAGTGAATGTCATTTTCTCTTAAGAAGTACAGCTGCTATTGGATTAAAGCTTCCATTCAGAGGTTGTCCATGCTCTGTTAAAAATGCAGATGGAGTCAGGCGGCGCGGGAGGGATGTGTGATGTTCGTGGGGCACACTCAGGATGAAACTGGGAACATCTGGAGTTGGTTCAGCTGGCTGTCTTAGGCAGACCTTGCTGCTGGGGTGGGTTTGGTGCATTAGAAGAGGCTCTGTCCCTCTAGCTTATGTTCCCAAATGATTAAAAAACATCTTGAGGACCACTTGCAGCCTGCCTTTGGTTCTGTCAGGCATTTAAAGGCAAAATTGGTTGGAAAGGAGCTGCTGGTGTCACCCCAACCTCACCATGGCTGGCAGGGTGTGCTGGGGTGGCACCACTGAGTGTGGAGGGCAGAGCAGTGTGTCCTTGCAGGGAGAAAACCAGAACAAAAAAGGCTGCAGCCTTTTTTCTTTTCCTCTTCCGGCCAGCACAGAAATCCAAACCTTTCTCAGGATCTCTTTCCTCCGAGCAGCTACCGAGGGAGCTTTACTTGGGGTGGTGTGGATTAATTTGGGGACATGTTCTTTCCTCTGAGAGTAAAAGCAAAAACTTTGTTATGTCCTCAGACAATGAACGAGCCAGGCCAGGCTGGATTTGGGTAACTTTGTGCGAAGCCGCAACCTGCCTTATTTGGAGCTGGACTTGAGCACAGACCGGCTTTCCTGACTTTTCTCCATAGCCAGTGTTTGGAGAACCTCAGGCTGGCCCCTGGCCTCGGGGCAGGAGGGATGAGGGACTGTGCCAGCAGGGAAGTTCCATTGGTTGCTGTGGGAGAAGTGTTAAAAGCCGATTACTTTGGTGGCAGACTGGGGAAAAGCAAAGATTTCCTTTCTCTCCAGGAGCTGGTGGGGATTTTCTCCCTCTGATAATGAAAAAGCCCCAAGAGCAGTTTGTCATATGGGTTTGCCCCAGCTTTGATGACACTCTGGAAAAAACTTGTGGTTGAGATTTTTAGAAATGAGCAAGGAGGAAACTGCCAGCTGAGCTTGCAAGAAGGAAAGTCCGGCTCCTGTCGACAGCCTGTCTTGAAGATCCTAGTCCTCTTGTATTCCCTGTTGTGCTTTCACAACTGGAGACTTTGCACTTTTACTGAAAAAGCCTTGCTCTTTTTTCTTTTTTTTTTTTTTTTTTTTTTTTTTTTTTTTTTTTTTTCAATATGACTGTCATGGTGCCTATCATGCCTGTAGCTGACATGACTCAGACTCTTTTAGAAAAAGTATGTTTCCACTTCTATACGCTTTGGTAGTTTTTTTTCTTGCCTTTTTTAAGATGAATAGCTTCGAGGATTTAGGACACTTAAAATTAAATTGGCATTGGAACAGGTAATTTCAGTATTTCACAGCAGTGATATTGGAATTCTTAAGGGTTTGGATTTTTTCCCAGATGTTTATATTTTTTCCCCTCTCTCTTATGCTTTTAAATGGAAGGGGGATGTCACAGAGGACACGGTGAGTCCTGCTGGAAAAGCTCTACCTTGAGTTCCTCTCAGTGACACCTTCCCTGCTATAGTGCCCCACATCTGCTTCCATCTTCCACAACCATTCCCAGCCCTTTCCTGAAAGAGAAAACAGTGAGGAAGTCAGTCATAAAACTTCCCATTGTTTGTACATAAATATCCCAGTGGCTGAGTTGATGTCCCAGGTGCAGAACGTCTCCTCCCATGTGTGGAGTGTGTTTTTGCCCCTGCCCTGGTCAGCGCTGCGTGTCGGTGCACACGTGGGTGTGGATGTGCTGCTCTTCTGCTCTTTGGCAGCATGGGCAAGGCAGCAGTCTCGGCCTGGAGGCCCCCACAAGTGGTGTGGTGGTGCCTTGGCCTGACCCCAGGCCTTGTTCTGCTTCAGTTCCTGTATTAGGACATTAAGGAAAGCTCAGTGTGCCTGAGGAGCACTAGGTGTGTTCAGCTGGAAGCCTGACCCTGGATAGGGAGTAGTGTGCATGCAAGACTTGGGGAAAAATGGAAGTTCTCCCACTTTCTGTTTGTACCTCACAGAGAAATGGAATGGGGTGATAACAGCCCTCTAGAAAAAGGCAGTAACTGAAGCTAATCCTAACTTCTGTTGAAAAGCTCTCCTAAAAACCTTAGTGGCATATCTTCTCCTGCCTGGGTAAGGCAGAGCCTTCCACTGAAAATCATAATAAAGCATAACGAAATACCTCTTGGGAAAGAAATCTCCTTCAAGAACTGGAAAGGGTTTTGCACATCCCCAGAATGAGGGGTCTTTTCATAAAGCAGGGGAGACCATATGGCTTATGATCTGTGGGGCACAAAGCATGTCGCAGGGGTGATGGTTGGAAAGGATGTTCTTGTATAGTTGTGGGAAGATGAGAAGCAAGTCTGCTTTCTGGCTGAAAACTGCCAGTCTGCCCCCGATGTGGCTGGAACAGTGGATAACCCTCGTTTCCCTGTGTTTTCTCCCCAGCTGGCCGGAGGCATCATCCTGGGAGTGGCCCTGTGGCTCCGCCATGACTCGCAGACAACGAGTATCCTGTACCTGCAGCTGGGGGATAAGCCGGCCCCCAACACCTTCTATGTCGGTGAGTAGCTGTCAGCAAGGCGCTGGTGTTGCTGCTGGGTGTTGTGCCCCAGGGTAGGCTGCAGGTGCCCAAAGACAGGGAGGGCAGAAAGCTCCAGGAAGCAACCAGGAGGTCACAACAAGAATACCTCCCACTGCCCTTGCACTCTCCAAAATATCCCCTGCTGTGCCAGCCAAAGCCTTGGATAAATGTTGGCTGTGGCCCAGGCACCGAGTCCAAATCTACATCGGCTAAAAATGCAAAAAGACGTGTTGCGGTGTAGTGGGTTTTCTCCAGAGCACATTTGGGAAGAGGGGGGACTTCTTGGAAGCGTGTCTTGTTTCCTATCCAGAGGGACATAAAAGTAGCCGGCGGAGTGCCTGGCAGTGGAAAGCGAAGCTTGGTGAGAGTGTGACTCATGTTCTCCAGGAGGGGCAGGTGGAGCCTCTGTGCACCACGGCTAAGCTTAGCATGATTGTTGTTAATTTGACAGCATGCTGGCGTGCTGGAAGCTGAAACCCCCTGCTTTTCCCCTGTTCTGAAATGATCCCTCCCAGACGAGGGGGAGAAGTTTGCAGGAGGGGCTGGCTGCCAGTCAGGAGCTGGCTTGGAGCACAGGCTGACGGGGCTGGGAACATCATCTCATCCGATGTCCTGTTCTCACCTGTAGCTAAAATTACTTTCTGGAAAGGGTTTTCCTTTGTGTTTCCCTGCTTCCCTGTGGAACAGCATGCCTGAGCTCTCTCCCTGGCTGTCCCCGGTTACAGAAGATGCTCCTGCTGTAAATAGCTGTGGGTTTTTCTCTCTTGCTGTCTCTCACCTCCTGCCTCACACCCAGAGCTCTATTTGCAGCATTTCCCCTTTGGAAATCTCATTTTTAAAAACAGAAAAAGGAGCTCACAAGAAGTCAAACTCTCTCCTTTCCAGGAACCAGTCCAAACCTCTCCTTCTTTTGGGGGGCTAACAACTGATACCTCCCTAGTTAACACTTCCTCCCCAAACCTGGGGGACCTGGGCAGAGTCCCTCCCTCCTGCCTCTTTAGCATCTTTTACTCTTCCACCCTTATTTTGTCTCTGTCCTCAGCCTTTCCTGTTTAGAAGGCCTTGGGGAAGGACTGTGGGTCCCACCACCACACTGACTTTCCAGCACCCATGAGCAGCCTGTGATTTGAGGCTGGCTGTGTTTTTAAAGTTATATTCAGCAACAGATTGGCCTGGATTCCTTCTGGCAGCTGTAATTTCCATGCAGTAATAACAGAAGAGCATTTATTCCAGTTGCTGCCTCTCCCAGCCAGACCTCTGGAGTCTGAAGGCTGGGATTTCTTTTTGCCCCCCCCCATTTTTCCTCTCTCCTACAACTGATACTCCCTCCTTTTTCTTCTCTGGCATGCACTATACACATGCACACAATGTTCCTGCTTTTGGGAACAGGAACCTCTTTGGGCTTGGCCTCCAGAGCTCTGCTGTTTTGTTTTTTTTTCTTTGCAAACCACTTTTTGGTGTCTGGCACAGGGCGCTGGTCCCGGGATTTGTCAGGAGGCTTTTAAAGGCCAGCCAGGCTTTGCTGCAGTGCTGCAGGACAGGGGGAAGCAATAAACACTGTCGAAGGAGGAGAACTTCCATCATAGGGTGTGTACTGAGTGAGAAGGGAAGTAGGAAAGCAGGGATTTGGTGTCTCCTGGTTTCTTTCTGTTTCCTTTCCCCTACCCCAAAGCTGGAGCTGTTTGTCAAAGGCTGTTTTGTCAGGGTGTCTGTGTGTTATGGGAGAGTAAAAAGAGCAGATTTGAGGGCAATGGGGAAGTGGGAGAAAGAAGCTGTGGGGGACAGCAAAGCTACAGAGTACTAGGTATGATACTTCAGGCTGCAGCAGGAACAGGAGGAGAGGAGCAGTCCTTGCCCTCAACTCCCAGACCAGACCATCACAGCAGCCGGCCCTGCAGCCCCCAGGGCACAGGCAGCTGCTCCCCTGCTCGCCTTTCCCGCCCCAGGGAAGGGGCTCCTGCGGGCTGGGGTTTCCCACAGCGCTTCCCCTCCTCCCCAGCACTCTGGCACTGCTCGCACAGGTTGGCCTGTGGGCTGGCTTGGGAGGTTATTAAACGGGCCCTTGTTCATGGGCTTTCCCTCAGCACCATCTGATCCCCTAACCACTTGTTGCAGTCTTGGCTTTTGACGCTTCCATTTTGGCTCTGGATCCAATGCTGCAGCAAATGCTTTAACTGCTTCAGCACTGTGAAGACCAAGCAGTACCAGGGATGGGAATAGCTGGAGCACCTTAGTTCTGTGCTTTCATAACTATAAAGGAAAATGCTTGTTCTTCATCTGAGCTTGGCTTATGGTCCGATAGGCATTTATTTCCTTTATTTGAAGTTCAGAAACCAAAATCCTTCTTGGTCTTGGATAACACTGTGTCTGGAATGCTTTGTCTGTCTGGAGGCTGGCAAGATGTTGGTCACAAGGCTGGAAACATCCTTCAGGATAGCTATAGGCATTGATAAGTTGGTAACACCTGGCTAACCACTTCTCAGATATTTACTGATCCTACACGTAAAGTACCGTTTAAAAAATCCCAAACAAACAACGCAACTGTGATTCAGAGTGTTGAGAGCCCGTAGAAGGCTGAGCTAGTCTCTCTCTGCAGATACCAGTGCAAATTGGAACAGTTCTGATCTCTCAACGATAAATTGGTGCTGTGGTGTCACTGGTTTTAAGAGTACCTGGGGATCTTGAAGAGGCAAGTGACCCTGGACTTACTGCTTTTGCCCTTTCTTAGTGGGATGACAGTGGGAGGAAAAAGCCAGGCCCCCCGATCCTTCAAAGATTTGTTTATGTGATGCCTGGAGATGAATGTGTGGATGAATTGCTTTGAGGAGGGCAGGAACAAAAACTGCAGCTCTTGTTTGCCTTAAAGCCACAAACGGGCTTTCACACTTCCCCTTGCTGGGCTGCCTGGGTGCTGGGAGCATCTCTGGGTGCTGGTCTCTGCTGCTGCCCTTCCCGTGCTTTCCCTTAAGCTCCAGCAAGGGATGGAGCACAGCAGCCGGATGGTCTCGGCTTCACTCTCTCCTCCTGCCAAATCCAAAATAGGAAATGTGCCTCCAGCTGCTCACAGCAAGTGACAGGGCAGCACGACCTGTGGCTCTAATTAGCTCGGCCCTGGGAGCAGAGCCAGCCACAACGAGGAGTGCAAAAGCGTCCTGGGCTGGGGTGCGACTTCCCACGTGGCTTTTGGGGTGAGGAAGGGCTTGGCTTTGCCTCCTCTAGGTTTTGTGTGTTTCATTAGTCAATCCTCTGCTGGGCAGTGTCTCCTCCCTGGAGCATGGTGGCACAGGGGAGGACTGTGAGGTTTTGGACAGGCGTACAGTGATGGGGTGAAACTTGGCCATCGAGGCTGCTGCCACTGCTGCCTCTCCCTGCCATCCTGCTGGGATCCACTGTGCCGACAGAAAGGCAAGAGGATTTCTTTTGGTGGGGGAGCATTCCCTGGGTAATGTTTACTCCCAAGCCGGTCAGGCAGCAGAGCCCGAGGGAGGCAGGTGGGGGACACACCAGTGATGTGGGACTAAGGTGGTGAATGTGCCTGTGAGCGCTGCTGAGGCGTGGAAGGGACATCCGCTAACGGGAACACAGGCTGCCTTAAGAGGTGAATCAGACCATCTTCACCATCCTCCTCGGAACAAATACAATCCAGGATAATGATTTCTGCCCTGGAAACAAGTTCAAGCTGCTTTTCACGCAGACTGATCTAGAATAAACGGCCCAGAAAGCACAGTGAGGCTTTGAAGTGTTCCTTACAAATGAGTACATATCTGAGTTGAACTGCAGCTGCTCGCAGGATTTCATGGGTGTCTTCAGGATTTTGGAAGTCCTGTCATGAGGTTTTGCTGGGCACAGGGAAATTTGACCCTTGCAGAGAGGAGGGACTGCTGAGTGGCAGTGCACAGGGTAGTGATGGGGACATCTCTCTGAGCTTTCCCCGGGTTTGCCCATGGTCCTTACAGCACATGAGGATGCCTTGGCCACTCTTGCCATGGGTCCCAGATGTGGCCAGCAGTGCAGAGCATCCCAGCCTATCACCCAGACAGACTTGTGTTGGCTGAGTGGTTATGGAGGAGCTGTCCCTTCTATCCATAACTTAATCAGCCTTTTCAGGACTGCTTTGGATGAAAAGCAGTGATTCCTGGGAGGTTTTCATTGCAGAGGGGCTCAGCAGAGCTCCAGTATGTTGCAAAGACTCTAGAGGTCATCAGGACCTGTGCAAAGGCTCTATGGACCCACCATGAGCAGTGAGAAGGACTTGGTTTCTGTTCCTGCTCTCATCCCTGTCCCCATCCCTCTGGAAATGTTAGCCATCTTCTAGAGGTGGTGCCAAGTTCCATGCATCGTGGGGTTAGACTCAGCAGCACATCTTTTGCTCGACTTGTGAAAGGACTAGAGAAGAGCCTGAGGCTCCTGTTCTGTAGGCTCTGTAATAAACACCAATCAAAAAGCACCTTCAGCCTTGGCATGAGGCACTGCAGGGATCCCTGTGGATGCACACAGCTGGTGCAGGACTGGTTTCTTCTTTCACCCGCTTGTGCTCTGCTTTGTCAAGGCTCCCTGTGTCAGAGATTTTCCACCAGACACGTGAGCTGTGGCCAGCCTTGCGTGCTTGGCAGTGGAAACCAAGGTTTGCATTTGGCCTTGAACCACACCAAGCGAAATGGATTATTTGACAAATAATATATGTGGATTTTTAAAAATAGAAGTACATGCATTTTTCTCTCTTGGAAATAAACTTACTTACAGTTAAGGACAATTTAATTATTTAGTCCCTTAAAGGAAAAAAAAAAACAAACGCTGAATTTTACTTGTTCTAGATTTTCCTCTAATCATTGTCAGGTCAACTCCTTTAATAATACGGGAATTATTTTTAAAATAGTAGTTCTAAGGCAAAACACTTTTTCAGTACTTTCCTTTTTGGTTTATACCATGTATCTTACAGTACAGGAGGTTTTTTTGTATTCTTATCACAGAATTTGGTTTCTATTAAGAAAGCAACATGTTATTTCATTGCATTTCCATTTAATTTCCATTTAGTTGTAATTCATTCTGCCTTGGTCATGACCAACTCCTGTGCTTCATTTACTCTGCAGACTAAAACTGGTTATGTCTTTAAAAATACATCGGTACCATCAGGGTATTTTGGGTTCAGATCTATCCAACTACAACTAATGTAGTTATTCTTTTCCATTGTCCCCTCCCACTGGCTTTGCTGCCCTGGACCGGTGCCGGAGGTGGCTCCTTGCTCTTCAGAGCTGTTTAAACTTGTAGCTTTGACAGTTTTCCTTAGAAAACCCACCAGGATTCCTCCAGTGGGATTTGTGCTCTTTTCGTGGCTGAGATCCCAGGACACATAGAAATGCCCAGGAGTGCTGTAGGCTGGGGCAGCAGAGGATGGCCAGCATATCCCAGCCTGGCACTCCATGCTGTGCCACCACTGTCCATGCCTGTCCTGGAGATGTGCCATAGATTCCTCCCAGCTTTTGCAGGTGTGCTGAATTTACAGAACTTGAGTCTTCTTCCAGTGTTTCCTGAGTAGGCAAAGGAGAAGAAACCTGACTGTGGCATCTGTGTGGAGTGGATTTGGGTAAAAGTGTGTGCACCTGTTCTTTGGGGCTTTCCCCACCACCCCTTTGTTTTTCTGACAGAGGGGTGCTTGTGGCTTCTTCTTGCCTTGTTCTTGCAGACGAGGGCAGCATGTCCAGGCTTTCATCTCTCCATGAGAGCTCTCTATGCTTTGTGACCCAGTTGCTCCATCTGGAAGTCATTAGCAGCTACAGAGCAGCAATGTTTTCCTTGGGAAAGGAGGTGGAGAGGAATGGAGGGGCTTCCCACTTGTCATCTTCCAGCAAATCCTCTCTTTTTCCAGGCCCCTCTCTCTCACCCCACTTTGAAAAAAGCACTTCCAGCTCTGCTGGGCCAGTTCCACCAGGCAACTGGACAGAAATGTCTGGGAGACCCTGCTTTGCTGGCTGACTCACACAGCCATCTTTTTCCTGCCTCAACCTTGCCCTGGAGGGACTTCCCACTCTCTGCCTGTATCTTGCCCCCAGGCTGCCAGGAAGAACATCATGGTAATTTCTTGGGCTACTGGGAAGGGTGTTCTTCCACAATGGGTGGTGTGGGTAGGAGGGAGTCTCCCTGCCTTTGGCTAATGGTCCCACCTTCCCTGTAGCAGCAGTGATGAGCCCAGTGAAGGTCAGCATCTCCAGGCCAGGAGCAACAGCAGGGTGGCACTGAAGCCTCCCTCCTTTCCTCAGAGGCTTGCAAAACTCTTGGATGTGCAGAGTCTATCCGCAGGAGCCTGCTGGGAGAATAAACATCTCTCTTTCTCTGTTCTCAGCCCCTTTTTAAAGCCCGTCCCATGGGGAGGGCAGACATAGCTTGGAGAGCTGCCTGGCCTTCCCAGTAAGCATGGTGTCATGCTAGGGGGGGATTTCTTATTTGGTTTCTTTTTTGTCTTTTGGAAGTATTGCCATGGTGACCTGGGGGCAGTGACTGACTTCCATTTAGCCTAATGAGTTAAGATGCTGGGAGAGGACTGAAATGAGGGGAGAACTAGGGTGCTGTCCAGGAATGCCCATGCCTGGAGCTGCACAGCATCCCTGATGGGCACAGTGGGGCATGGGAGGAGAGCTAGCCAGGGCTGGCCTGCTCCCTGCTTTTTTTAGAGGGATGCTCCTATGCTTGTTCCTTCTTTTATTTGTTTTTTCATTGTGTCCTTTTTTTAAGACTGTTTATTTCTTCTTGTTTTCTTTATTTCTCAGCAGGAACAGGATATGGGTTTTTACAACCCTGCAGCCACCAGCTATGCTGCTTTAATGCCAAAGCAAGTACACTGAATACTGCCTTTTTTGCTCCCTTCCCTGCTCCCAGAACAGCTTCCTACCTGGTCTGCAGGTACAGGGTCCTCCAAGGAGGCATCATTTGCTTGAGCTGAGAGCTAAGCGGGCCTCTTGGCTGCTTTTTTTTTTCCTCTTTCCCACCTAGCATCAAACTAAGAGAAGTGCTCAATTACTGTCAGTTCCCTGGCTCTGGTATTTGGGGGCTTTTCCTAAAGATTTACAAGATCCCTGCAGCCCAAAGCAGCACATGCCCTGGTTGTGTTGGGGAAAGAGAGATGGTGTCTGGTCTGCTGCTTTTTCTGATTACGGTGCTGTTGAGGGAGGAGATCTATCATGGTTCCTGTGCTCCTGCTTTGAATTCAGATGAGGAGGTGAAGCTAAGAGTGGTTTGTCTCTCTCCTAAAGCTTTCTGCTCTAAGGCTCCATTTCCGAAGGAGATAGAGGACTCCAGGCAGTATTGACACCACTCTTCTGACTTCTCCAGCTCTAAGATACAGGTCCTGAGGCTCTCAGCTTGCTTTGGTGTTATGGTTATGTGTGGCAGTTGTGGCAATCTTTCTTGCTGTTGCCTTATCAGAGAGCCGTGCCATAGGGTTAGAAATCACAGTGTAATGCTGCTTACGGATGTGGAGTGCCTTGATACCACAAACACCTGTACATGATTTGCTCACTGTACCTGTTGCTGCAGCTCCAGCTGTTCTCTTAATGTGCTGCTGCCGTGTGAGGGGGCAGCATGGCTTGCAGTTTATGCATCTCTCATTTTTCTTTTTGTTTATGGCAAACCGCGCTGCTTGATGTAAATCCCCAGAGAAAGCTGCAGTAAAAAGGAGCTGGGAAGGGGCATGTGAAAGGCAGATGGAGCCTTGCTCATGCCAAATTGTGCCAGTTTGGGTGGAGCCCTGAAGGAGCAAATACCATTTTAGTCAAAAGTTCCTCACTCAGGAGAGGATTTTAGGGGTTAACCAGTCTCTGTGTTTACACAGAGGAGGGGAAAGCTTGTGAGGAGTCTCCTCTGACTTTGAGGAGGATAATGTGTCAGTCAGGGTGGGGATGACAGGTGCCTTGCTCACAGACACGGAGCCCAAAACCATACTAGGCGTCATCGTCCCTGTGTGCCAGGAATGAAAGCTAAGATGTGTCCTGCTACTTTCTGGGAAAAGGGCTTGGTCGTTCCAGTCTGCACCGTGATTGCTGTGAAATACTCCCCCAGCTGCCTGGCGCCCAGTCTGAAAGTGGAGATCCCCCCAGCAGCCCCGTTCCTTGAGGGGAAGGATGGGTGTGGGAAAACAAACACCATTCAAAGCATGTGGTTGGGCACTTGGATTGCCTTCCTTTGCTTTCTCAGCCTTCAGCATGGCATTTCTCTGGAGAAACACTGCTGGCATTCCTCATACGAGATGCTATTGTTGCAGTAAATATTTTGTGCTTGTTTTTAAATAAACTCCGGCACAGAGTCCTGCTCTGCTGCCTCCTGGGAGAGGCTGTCGTGCTCTGGCCCTCAGTAACAAAAGGCAACTCCTTAACAGCCGCTTGTTTGTGCCTGGGAATGAAGCTGGCCTTTATTCCAAAAACCTTCCAGGGTTTTTTTGTGGTCTGCCGAGCTCAGGCCAGTCCCTGCTGCCCTCTCCCCCGCCTGGCTGTGCATTCCTGCTGCTCCCACCACACCGCTCACATCCGCTGGGCTCTGGGCAGGAAGCTGCACGTGGTGCTGCAGATCTCCTTCCCTCCCCTCCTTTCCTTCTTGCTGTTTCCTCACTTGATTGCAATGCTGGCTCGGATGAGGAGCTGGTGAAGTGAGAGCAGGGAAAGAAGCAGGAAGCCGGGACCTCACTTGACAGTCCAAGGTCTGCACAGCCTGCCTGGGGTGGGAGTTCAGCAGGTCAGGATTGGTTTTGTTTTTTTTGAAGCTGCCAGAAATCCAGCAAGAAGCAAGTACAGAGGTCACTGGAAAACGTCTCTAAAACAGCAAAAGTCTGTGTTTCCTCTTAGTGTCCTCCATCAGTTGAGAGTATCACTGGGCTTTCATTTCCTAGTTTTTCAGAGCAAAACTTTCCTAGCCACCAGTGGGTCCTGTGTTTTCCTGATGATCTCAATATCAGAAAAACATCTTTTACAATGAGAACAGTGATTCACTGGAAGAACCTCCTCAGTGACACAATAGACTCCCTATAACTGGAGGTTTTCAAGATATAAGTGGGCAGGGCTCTGCATAATCTCTCCTAAGGTTCCCAGTCTCATGATAGGTTGAACCAGGTTCTCATTTAAGGTCCCTTCAACCTGGGCTACTCTATGACTGTGATCTCCTGGCAGTATTTGTTTAGCCCAGAAGGTGCTTTCAGTGTTTATTTTGAAAAAATTGAGAACAAAACCTTTTGTCTGTGGTGACCTGGTTGCTGGGGTCCCAGCATCATGCTGCTTGGTGTTCAAATGTGCTGCATCTGCTTGTTACCCATGTACTGGGTTGGTTAGCGTGAATAGTGACTTGTCCAACGTGGAAATGACTTGCCCCTAGCAAAGCTTTGTCTTCTCTTTACTGTCCTGATGGGAGAAGAAGAAACTGCTGCACTCAGGGAATGAGGAAAGTTGATTTTCTGACTTGTGATGAAGACTTGTCAGTTGAACTACCCAGCACTTAAAATAGAAAAATCTGCCATGGTTTGGGTTGAAAACCCAGGCCAGCAGCTTCACTGGTGCAAGCTGGAGTGGCGAGGGCTGGTTCTAGGGCATTAACAGCTTCTGGTGGCAGTGAGCAGACCGTTTTTTGGGACACCACTACTGGTATGTTGGTCTCCGTGAGACAGCAGTTATGCAGCGTCTGACAGTCTCCATCAGTCTCTCTGGGGCTTGGCAGCTGTCCAGCAGACAGCCTTCATTGTACAGGGTTTATTAAAGCCTTCCCACCACCTCCAAGCCCTTTGGGGCCCCTCTGTCCTGCACACAGCCCAGCCCACTGTTTGCCATGCTGTCTCCCTGCCCAGCTGCTACAGCTGCTCCACCTCATGTTATCTCCAGCCACCGGGACAAAACCTCCTCCTTCCACTTCAGGCAGGGCTACAGAACTTCATCTGCTGGCCTGTCCTTTCCAGGAAACTCTCCTGGGAGGGTTCTTTTGCTTGTTTTTCCTTTCTTTGCACACCTTCATGTAAGGAGGTGTCCTGTCCCTGCTTAGGGAGCTTTCTGCCTGCTGGGTTTTCGTGGCTCCCTTGGGAGCTCATCAGGAGGTGCAGCTCATGCCTCCGGCCCCCATGGCTGACAGTGTTGCCGTGAGGATGTTGGTGTCTCCGGCCACAGCTCCCGTCAGGTTTTGTGAAGAGGGGCTTCCTGCAGGGTCAGTGTGCTCCATTGTGGCACTTCCCCTGCAGCTGGCTTCCTCCCTCCTGCAGTGCCTAAAAATAGAGTGAGCACGGTGCTGCTGAGAAACGCCGCAGAGTCCTGGGGCCGCTGGGGCGGCGTTTCCATCGCCGCCACTCGCCAGGTCAGCCCTCGCATCGGCGCTTGTGCTTTTGGCATGCTGGTGATTTTTGTTTCAAAGAGGGAAAAAGCAGGAACCAAAGTCCGGTATTTCCCAAGTTTGAGGAATCTGTAAGGGAATGTTAAACAAGTGGAGACCGTTATTGTGGATCTGGTGTTTCAGAGAAGAGTTTACTTGACTTCACTCTGCTCTCAGTGCATGGCCTTTAGACTTTGCACTTAAATTATCAGAAGATTGTTTAAAAGCTACAGAGATAAGAAAAACCTTAAACATCACAAGCATGTACAAACAATTTTAATCTTGAGCTCTGTTTATATGTTAGGGCTGTTCCTAAAGGAGAGCTGACAGTCTGATTAATAACTATAAAACATTTTCACTCATAGTAGAAGAAAACATTTCATTGAAGGGATGTGTCTCCCAAGCTCTAGTAAGATTCACTGTGTTGCTGTTACCTCTGGGATACCCCATGTTGTTTTAACCTCGTCATGATTCTTTTTTTTTCCTTCACTTCCATTAGAAATAGTGACTGCAGTCTTACCTGATTTGTAATATTTTGCATGTATCAAATTGCTTTTGAATGGGAAATAAGATTCACTTAGAGAGTAGTAGAACCACAATACTTGAGAATATTAGTTAACCAAAAATGCTCTAAACGTAAGGGATACCACCAGCAGAAAGCTGTGTCAAATTTAACTGAGCTGGTAGTGTTTGGCTGAGTAATCACTATGGCTTCAGCAGTCTCGTGGTTGGTGAGGCCATGGTGATTACTCACAGCAGCAGACTTGAGCCTTGAGCTAAGCTCTTGTTTCCTGAATGAATAAACTTTTATTCCTCTATTTTCTGAACCACTCCCGATGCCTCATTTCAAGCTTTGAACTAGTTATGCTGAAAGTTGCCTGTGCAAATTCAATAAGTTAAAGCAAAAAATGTTGTACTCTCTGTGGAAGAGCCTATAACAAAAAAAATAAGAAAAGGCATCAGATTTTAAGTGAGATGCTTAAGCAATACTTTCCCCTTGGTTTTTTGGTTCATCTGCCTTTAAAATGTTAGCCAGATAAATATTTGTATGATGTTTAATGTAAATAAACTATGTGCCTTACTGTTTATTTTACAAGATATGCTAACTAATAATTTTCGTCTCTGGTTAAATATTTAAAACAGCATGCCAGGGGAGCTCTGTGCTACAGCTCTGAGGATGCTGTAGAGCCCTTGTCTTGCCTCCCAAATCCTCTGCCTAGTGCCACTCTCAGCGTTCCCCCTCATTTCAGAGGTGAGGGAGTTATTTAAGCTCCAGTGCTGGCAGCTTCAAACACTTTGAGCCCCAACTCCTGTACATTGTCTGCTGCCACCTCTGCTCACACCTCCTCAGCCTTATTTCTGCACACCCATAATTATCCTCCCCAGAGCCAGAATGTCCAGCCAGGCTGCTGCTGGACCAAGCTGTGCAGTAACGTGTCTGTCTCTCACTGTGCCTTGCAGGAATCTACATCCTGATCGCAGTCGGAGCTGTCATGATGTTCGTGGGATTCCTGGGATGCTACGGCGCTATTCAGGAGTCTCAGTGTCTGCTGGGAACGGTGAGAGACACAAAGCTTTGCAAGGCACTTGGCACCCTCATTTTCCTGCTGGATGGCACATGGCTGTGCTTCCCTTGCTTTTTGGGCTCTTTTCCAACAAGCGGGGCTGGGAGGATGTGTGAGCGCCTAGGTGGGAACTGAGTGACCTTTGCAAGGAGCAGGTCAGTGCTGTGTGGCTCGGGGCATCTCAGCCCATCCTGTGGAGCTCTGGCTGAGCTGGCAGGTGTGCTGCAATGTCCTGCCTGTGCCTGGCTGCAGGGCAGAAGGGGTGACATCAGCAGGATTCTTAGAAACTCTTTCTCTGTTATATGTGAACCCCCACCTTGCTTTTATCCCCCCATGGTCCGGCTGTCTTACCAAGCACCCAGTAAACCCTCTCTTACCTGGTGTCCCCTAGAGCATCCCCTCTCGCTCTGTTTCAAGGCTGCCTAGAGCAATTCTAGTGCTTTTAAGGAATCATCTACTATTTTCATCTCTTTGGACAAGGAAACAGCAAAGACTTTCCATAATTTCTTAGTGAGAACATCTAGGTACATCCTGGAAAATCCATTACTGAAGTGCTACAGGCGTCCTTGATGTGAGGCAGCAGCTCAGGATTCCTGGCATAGGATGAGCTTAATTGGATAAACTGTACCACACCAAAAGCCTTTACCTTGGGAGCAAGGGAGACCCATTTATTTAAAGCAAGTTCTCACATGTGGTTCAATTTAAACTTGATGCATAAAAAATAAAACTGGAAGGGTAAAACATTTATTTTTTTTTTTATAAATTCGAATTTCCAGCACTTGGCTTCATTGGGCTGGAGGATTCTTGGTGGTGGTGTAGCAGCTCATAGGTGTGGGCTCAGCTGGGACAGAGGGAAACAGAGCTGCTTTTCCTCAGTCTTGCACATGACTTCACCTCTGGTTGCTGCTGATTCCCAGTAATAAGGGCATGCTTTTCCCTGGTGTTGATAAAGCACTTCTGATTGTAGTGGATGGCAGCTCCAGTAGAGTTTGCAGGCGTTATCCCAGTTGCTGGGAATACAAGATACAAAATCTGACTGGGGTTGTTGGAACACAGTTTGGCAGCTTTGGATTTTTATTTTGTTTCGTTCATGCAAGTGATTACAGACCCTGAATTACCCCTCACTCCCTCCTGAAGTCGGAGGATTAGAAGGGCAGATGGTGCAATGTACCCAAAGGGCTGACAGGGAAACCGGCTGCTCTGGCTGAAATTAGCAGCTCTAGCTGCTGAGCACTGCCTGTGTTTGCTCACACCTTGGCTTGCCAAGAAAAGTCTGGAGATGCCCCATGAGGATGCTTTCTGCTGGCCAAGGCTCCCACTGTGTTCCAAGGACATTTCCAGGCAGCATCCTTAGGGTGTTTTAGGGAAGTAGCTGTGCTCCCCTTTCCTCCAGCTAGCTGAGAGAGTGACTCTGGGCTTACTGCAAAAGGGAAAAGTACCAGGAAGCTCCATGCTGTTAAAATCCTGTGCCAAAGGTGTCATGGAAGCTGAGCAGCAAGACCTAAGGAAGATAGGAGGGAGCCACTTGGCATGGAGCAGGCTCTGCTCTCTGGAAAGGGGTGGGACACAGCCTGCTGCCCGGCCAGGAACCACCACCATGTTCCCATAGCATCAAGATGCATCTCCTGGTGTTCTGCGGCCAACTTACAGAAGAAGAACTGAATCTGTGGGAAGTTGTACCTCCAAATCTGGGATAAATGAACCATCCTTCACTGAAGGGTAACCACTGCAAGAGTGAGCCCCAGTGCTTAACCAGATTTACAGTGGCATTGCATCCACAGTCTAGGGTGATGTGAGTCATTGGCGGGGATGTGGGACCTAGTCCTTCAAAGATGTTCCTGCAAAATTAGGGATAGATAGATGTTCACATAGGAGTTGATTGTTCAAGAACCAGACAAGGATGTTGGAAGACCTTTCCTGCTGTCAGGTTAATAGCCTTGTTTCCATTTTGTTGATAACCCTTTGCTTTTGCATATGAGAGCCAGGTCATGGCATCATTCTGGAAACTCCCGTTTCCTCTGTTGTTGGAGAAAATGTCCTGAATGTGTTTTGAAGAGAGACTGCTCAGGAGCCAGGGGCTATTTTCCCACCCTATACTGAAATTGTGTCTTTCCTTGACTGAATTCACCTCTTTTGCTTCTGGACTTCCATGGCAACTTCTCCCACTTTGGGGCTTTTCCCAGGAAGAAGTCACTGAGTGATGTTGTCACAGAGGTGATGTTGGCTGGATATGGAGCATGGCTCTCTGTGCCTTCTCATGTGACCCTGATGTATGAGTTTACCGCTTCCCACTCCCAGTCCAACTGACCAAGCATTACAGTGTGTTCCCGTGGTCTGAACAAAAAGGGGGCTGGCAGGGAGGACTGTTGGGATTGCACAAACAGGGTGGGACTGTGGGAAGACGTCAGTGTTAGTATTTATGCAAAAAACTGCAGTAGCCTTGCAGGGCTGTGGATGCCAGAGAGCTGGCCATAAATCACACCCTGACACCCCCAGCTCCTCAGCTGCTGAAATGTGCTTTTAACCCTGCACTGGCAATTGCAGTCCTCAGAGCATTTGTGGCAGAGCAGAAACCTTGTATAGAAGGTTCTGCAGGTGCATGAAGTGGAGCAATGGATCCTATGGTACACAGGGCATCTTCATCCCTGCCACGCCCTTTTTGGGAAAGTTTTGCTAGTCTCTGCTCAACAGTGTGGACATGGGGTGGTGTGTGATGAGTTACAGGAAAATGAGTTTGGGCTCAGTGCATGTATGAGAGAGAAAATGGTTTGAAGTCAGATGACTTGCTCTGATTTGTCAGTGGAAGTGCTGCTCCACACCCTTCCCCACTTAAAGCTGCTGATATGTTAAGCATCCCTCTTTTGATTTGTCTTTGCAGTTCTTCACTTGCCTGGTGATCCTGTTTGCCTGTGAAGTTGCGGCTGGAATTTGGGGTTTTGTCAACAAAGACCAAGTAAGACTCTAAAACCTGTGTTTGTGGGACTGGGAGGCTGGGGCAGAGATGCAGCAGATCCCAGCATGAGATGTTTTGCTCCCAGACTGAGTAACGTCTTGGATTAGCAGTGTGACCTGGGCAGGCCACCTCATTCCTCTTGGCCTGGCTGATGAACTTTAAATGTGAGCGCTTGACGGTAGCAGCTGCCCCTTAGGGTGTGTAGTGCGATGTCTCGAATAAAAATAGCCTGTCTCGCTTGGGTCTCCTCGTGCTGCCACGCTGTCAGTCACAGCGGGAGTCAATTCATGCAGAATTTGTGAAGGAAAGCCATCTGCACGTCCTCGGTGCCAGGGAACCCAGAGCGAACCCGGCCGCGTAGTGCCAAAGGGCGGGAATACCGTACAGGGAGAGCCTGCGTTAACGGGATTGCTTGGTGCTTCCTGCTCTCCTCCAGTATCATCTAACCTGCTCCAGGCCATTTGTCTGCCAGCACTGGGCTTGTGATCCATATGCTGTGCACACGTGTGGGCTGCAAGTCCTGTGTCTGTCCCAGACACGCTGCTAGGGACTGCTCAGATCAGGTTTCCTGGCTGTAGGAACTGAACTGAAGAGTAGTTCTGAGAATTGCAGCTTTTCACTTCTGTTTCTGCTCACCTTCCCTTCACTACAGTCACATGTGCTCACACACACACAGGTTTGGTCTTGAAATGCAGAACTGGCCGTGTATGGGAACCATGGCTGTGCTGCGGAAAGCAGCAGGTTGGGTGCTGGTCACTGGGCCTCAGGGGTTTGAGGAGAGAAGGGAACTGCTTGTGCTCAAAGCCAAGGTTGGACTCTGTAGCAGAGTAGGAAATGCGTTTACTTTCCTAAGAGACGTAAGCCAGCTGTGTAAGTAGGTGCTGGCCTGCTCAGCTTTCTCATGCCTGTGAGCAATGGCTCGCAGGCTCGGCCTGAATGGGAACACCCTGGTTGTCATTCAGGAGAGAGCATGACTTCATTGGAATAAACTCTTCTGTGGCTAAACATATTATTATGCAGGCAGGGTGCTGTTTCCTAGCAACTTTAGTGAACTAATTAACCTTTGCAGAGGGGCCGTGCCTCCTGCAGATGTTAGTTTGTGAATCCTGAAGAATCCAAGATGTACAACTGCAAGCGACAGCAAAAGAAAGCGAAGGCTGAGTAAGGAGGGACCCCACGGCTGCTGTGTCCCATCCTGGGGGGAAAGCACTTGGCCACTAGAGCATAAAGCTGAGAAATGCAGGATTTCCCAATAGGGAAGTGATGACCTCAGCCCCTGAAATTAATTTTTCAGTTTAAAATGAAGGGTGGCAGTCAGTTGGCATCAGCTAGTTTCGCAGCCTTGATGATGAATGGGCTATTTTGAAGTCCCTGCTTACAAGGCAGGCTTGCTTCTCCCTGCCTTGGTTGGGAGCAGCGCAGGCTGGGAGGGAAGCGCACCGAATGATCCCAGCCACCAAGAGATGCTTCCAGAAGGGACACTTTTTCACAAAGCTGAAGGCAGTCTCTCCCTCAGCCTGCCTTCTTGGAGATGCTGTAGATTCAGAATGGGGAGGCAATAAATAGGATTTTCATTTTTTTTAAATTTATTTTTATGTACCAGAATGGAATGGTTTGCTTGGAGAATATCATCCTCCGCAGCAAACTTTTTTTGAGTAGTGATGAAGGAGTTCTGGGATAATTGATTGAAATCCTGCATCATCTTTCTGCAGTATCTTTTTTCGTATGCTAATCCAGCCTGTGCTGCCGAGAGCAGATGTTCTAGAAAGCATTTTCCCTTTCTTGCTTTTATGTTTCTCTTTTGCTTCTCTTGCATAGCCTTCTTTCATCTCTCAAATTATTGAAGGGTGTTAGAGGAGAAGTCACAAGGCCAGCCTCCTAAAAGTCAGGAGAATTTTGCCCTGTGGAGCAGGCCCTCACGGGTGGCTGCAGTTCACCAACCAGGTGCAGGGTGAGAGCCTGGATAAAGTGTCTCACATAACCACTTACAGGACAGCAATGTCCGTAGGGACCCAGCCAGGGTTTTAAATCCATCTAAATGCA
Source organism: Bombycilla garrulus (assembly GCA_013400315.1). NCBI lineage: Eukaryota > Metazoa > Chordata > Aves > Passeriformes > Bombycillidae > Bombycilla > Bombycilla garrulus. The sequence goes on along the minus strand of VXBU01003114.1, from coordinate 819,546 downwards.
CCTGAGCTTCCTCACCCAAATGAGCTGCCTCACGAGGCTTTAGTGAGCAGTCTCTCCCAAATTCCTGCCATCCCCTCCAAGCCATTCAGTAAGCCGAGGTGCCTGTATTTACAGATAGCCTTGCCTGTGCACCCCACCTCCCCCTGACTTTTCCAGTGTGTCCAGCCTCTGCAGCCTCAGTGGGAAATGTGTTGCCTGACTGCTTTGTCTATGTGGGGTTCAAAATGAGCCATTTCTGCATTCCTGAGCCCAGCAGCACATTCACATGGGCTGAATACTACCTCAACTTGTGGCTAACCCTCCAGGCCTTGGCTGTCTTTATCTCCTAGACAGAGCCTGTGGAGCCATTGGATAGTGTTGGCTGGAATCTGATGGCTGATGGATGGGGTTCTTAATATTTGCAACAGCTGAAGGGGCTGGAGCCCTATGAAAGACTGGCCTTTTTTCATGTGCAAAGAAATAGAGTCTAAATTTATTTAAAAACTGCTCATCTTATTCCAAGTGCCATTAGAGGGAACCTGTCCTTCAGGCACATCTGCTGGATAGGTTTCCTCCTCTTCCTCCTCCTCCTCCTCTGGCTGAAAAGGAGTTTTTCCTGTATCTTTCCTAGATAGCCAAAGATGTGAAGCAGTTCTATGATCAAGCGCTTCAACAAGCGCTCATGGGAGAATCAGATGCAAACAACGCCAAAGCCGTAGTGAAGACCTTTCATGAAACGGTAAGATGGTGGCGGTTGTGCTGGAGAATTAATAATGGAGGTCAAGAAAATGGATGGGAAAAGCAGATGATGCTACATGCAGGTCTCAGCCTATCAATTTTGCTGTTCTTACATGTTAAGAAGCAGAATTGTGCTCTCTTCAGTATTCTCTCCATCACACGGTGCTGGGAAGTCTGGACCAAACTCTGCTTGAGTTGCCTTTCACTTACCTCAGCACCCTGGATTTAAGTAAAATTCAATGGAAGAAGCATATAGCTCTGGTTTCCTCCTCCTGATACCTGGTCTATTCAGCAGGAAACAAAATCCCTGGGGAGAGTTGTGTTCACTCTCCTCCAGCACATCTGTGCCAGATCTGTCTGGGACTGTTGCAGGAAGCAGCTGCACTGCAGGGAAAGAAAAAAGTTAGTTTGGTGACTTATTCTCCAGCCTTGTTTCCCCCTCCAAGATGCCTCCTCAATCTTGGGTGGCTTCAAGAATGTGTAATGGTGGGGGAGGGCATTGTATAAGTATTTGCTGTCTGCTAATGTTGGCTTTCCATTGTTTTTTTTTCCCCTCTCTCCACGTAGCTGGACTGCTGTGGTTCCGATACTGTAACAGCGGCTTTCACTCCTGTGTGGAGGGACGACCTCTGCCGAAAGGACCCCCTGAAAGCCTTCTTTGAGGTAGGCACAGCTGCTCTTCAGTCAGCACAGCTGCTTCAGAAAAGCTTGGCTGCCAAGGAAATTTGGGGATTTACTGGGAGGTAGATAAAGGGTAGAGATTTCATTTACTTGGGGATGGTGTAGAAAGATGTTAAAGGTTCCCATTTGGTTCTACCTTTGCTGTTCCTGCTTGAGCAGACTGACAGGTGCAGAGGGGTGAAGTCTGGTTGGAATTCCTGGGGATATAAATGGGACCAGGGGGAAGCTGACATGGCTTTCTCAGTGCTGGGGGGAAGGCAGACTGTCTGACTGGGGTGCTTCTCTGCCTCAGAACACGAACTGCCACAAAAAAATCGATGAGCTCTTCTCCGGGAAGCTCTACCTGATCGGTATCGCTGCCGTCGTGGTTGCTGTGATCATGGTAAGTGTGACAGCCTGGTGGGACAGGGAAAAGCCACCTCAGGGCACCGTGGTCATCTTCCAGCAGGGCGGGATCTTTCCCTCTCCTCTGGCTGCCCCTGCAACTCCGCATGCAACACCAGCCCTATGCACCAGAGAGCTCTGGAATACAGCGAGACCAAGTGGGCGACCTTGGGATGGGGGGAGCTCCTGCCTTGTACTGGTTGTCGCTCACTGGTGCCCCTGTGTCTCTCAACAGATCTTTGAGATGATCCTGAGCATGGTGCTGTGCTGTGGCATAAGGAACAGCTCCGTCTACTGAGCCGTGAGAGCTGGGCAGGGGAAGGGGGGAGCAGGGCAGACGGCGCTGGAGGGGAGCCCAAGTGCCACTGAGCGACCAGGAGACATTTCAACAACAGACAAAGAAAATTATGTATATAAATGCTTCCAATATTACCATACAGTACTTACCATTTTTATTTTGAAGTACTTTTTTTTTTTTTTAAAAAGAAATAAAACTTTCCCATATCTTTGTGGCTGAGTTAGTTACACATCAGTTTTGTGTGATGGGAAAGCTGCTGTTGCAGGAGATCAAGTCCTTCCTTCCCCTTCCCCACCCCCAATAACTCAGAAGTAACATTGGTGGAAGATGTGTGGAGGAGAAAGGTGCAGCCTGGTCTCAGAAAACTTTGCCTTGGTTTTACCACCTTTTTAAATTGGATGCTGAAGCAGAATTTAGTATTTCTGTTAGTTTGTACTCATCTTTTCCAACCATCACCCCAGCTCCCTGGTGTTTCCAAGCTGTCTGTAGGGAAGCCTGGCTGACTGTCCAAAGCCTGGGAGAGAGGAGGAGAAAGGATACAGCCTCCATTGCCTGGGTGCAGTGTATCCCAGGGGAAACGCAGGCATTGTTCCTCTCCAGTCTGTCTTCATTGGTAGGCCAGTCCTTAACAGAAGTCATGCTGAAACTTTTTTAGTCTCTAATGAGTAAAAATGTTTTCTGGTTTTGTGATTTATTTTTTTTTTTCCTTAGGGCTATAACTTTATAAATTGGCTCAGTTCCATTGATTTATTGCATTAAAAGGTCAGTGGCTGGGGGTGAATTTTAGTCCCAGTTTTGCAAATATAACAAGCTGAAAATTAAATTACTTTTTTAATGTCCTTCAGTGTTTCATTATATACATATGTTTCAAGGAGAATCTAGTTCTATACCAAGTTTCCACTGTTAAACTAATGCTCACATAGAAGTGATATTGGAAAAAAGAAGAAAACATTAAAAAAAAAGTCCTTGACTTTAGAAATCCTGCTTTTATGTACTGCAGGATGATACTTGGGTGTTCTCAACCATATGTGTACATGCTTAAAATTTCATCTTTGCATCACTCTCTTGTTCAGTGAAATTACTCTTAATTATAGCATATTGTCACACACTAATATTGCTGAGAAATTGTCATAATCTGATTATGAAAAAGGTTATTTTTAAGACCTTCCAGTTATATTAACAGCAGATCAGCTTATAAAATCAAGGTAATTTAGCATGTTAGAGTGCACCAGTTGAAACACATTCTTGTGATCTGGTAACTTTGGTTATCACTTTGATGTCTGTGGCTTCTTGTATATGCCACTCTGTCACCATGTAGATAGAGGGGGAGAGTGACCCAGGAGCTATGTAATAAAATCAGAGTGTCACTAAAAAGATGATCTATATGTATAGTTCTATAGATATATATTTTTAAGCAAAGCCTTTTCCTTAGCCGTATGGGCACTTGAGCTGGAAATTATAGTATCCCTCAGCTCTTTTGCCTCCTTGAAGCAGGTAAGGGGAGGAGTTTAAATTAGTGATCACTTTCCCCACTTCAGGAGTATTTCTGTTTCTTAAAGTGTTTCACTCTCCCCCTTTTGTCACAACAAAGAGCTTCAGATCTGACAGGGAGGGAGACCCGTGATCATCAATCATTTTAAACTAGTTTTCTTGTCCACTGCACGTGGCTGTCATGGCTGTTGCCACTACAGGATAGAAGATTCCTGCACTGGGGCAAATTGATCCATTCAGAAGTTTTTCTTCCCTTCTACTTCCCCCTTTCCTCTTCCCGCCTTTTAGTATATAGGGCCTTTAAAAAGTATATAGGTAAATATATATAGATTATATATATATCAAGTTGTGCTGGGTAAAGAGGAGGAGGTGCTTCAACAGATCTTCATATTGAGAGGTTGGACAAGAAAAGGTTCAGCCTTAGAAATAGCCTTAAAGCAACACTGCCCTGAATGTCCATGTTGTGCACACTGAGAATGAGACGAGGTTTTGCAGTAGGTAACCCTTCCCCTGCTCCCCAGCGTAGCTCCTTCAGGTCATCTGCTCTGTTATGTGGCCATATGTATATGCATCATCCAGGCATGTGTGTTTACATCTATGCGCATCAGGATTGTCAGCATACAGAATGGATGTGTAACTTGCCACTTTTTTTGTTGACTGTTGGTAAATGTGTATAAATATGCCATTAAGCATTTCAGTTCTGTTTTCCTTATACCATATTTTTGATATTGTTCAGTATTCAGTTGATGCTGTGTACATAGCTGGAGCTCTGTTTGAAGACAGACTGGGTCTCGATGCAGGTCAAGTGTGTCATCAGACATTGTACTTTAGGGGTTTGAGTTGTCCCAGGCAGGAGCAGTTGGGAGAAAGTGGTACTTTGAGAGGGAATCTGAGAGCTGTGAAAGGAGAAAGAGAGGGAAATTTGCTCAGACTCTGTCCCACAAGGGTTGCAGTTCTCCCTCTGGCTCATTTCAGAGGTAGCTTATCATTGTGGAGAGTTCCAGAGGCAGCTTCCTGGGCTGTTTCCTGTTTCTGTGGCTGCTGCAGGAAGGGTGCTCAAAGAGGGGAACAGCTAGAGAAGGGTCGTGGGAGCAGGGATAGAAGGATGTTTGCAGAGAGGACAATGCTTTCTTTAGTTACCAGCTGAGTCCCCACATTTGATGGAATGGTCCCTCAGCTGGAGGAGTCAGCCCTGGGAGAACAGGGACAGAGAGGAACCATCATGCTTAAAAATAATGAAGTAGTTGAGAAACCCTCTCTGAAAAATACTACCCCTTGGGTCTCCTGTGAAGCTGGACCTGAGTTAACAAAAACTAGAAAGGGAGCTGTGAAGGGCTGAGGGGACTCACCCCATTGCAAGCCCTCATGATCCAAAAGCCACAGGGCTCTTCTGCCAGTTTTTCAGTCCCAAAGCTGGCTGAGGTGGAGGGGGAAAACTAGGCAGGACCCCTGTTCTGCCCCAGCACCTCTGCTGCATCCCAGGCCTTTGTGTGTGCACATGGCACCCTGTACTGCTCCTCTCCACATTCCCAGGGAAGAAAAGGATGGAATGCAGGCTGTAAATACAAACCCCTCCCTCTCCATGGAACCATCCCTCCTGGAGCTAGAGGCAGCTGAGAAAATGGCTGTGAGCTGAGGTGGGGATGAGGAGTGTCAACTGTCCAGGTCTGAGTTCAAAGACCGCCTCAAAAGGTCAAACAGAGCCGCTGACAGCTTAACTGAATGCTTGGGATTTTTTCATACTGTGGAGCATGCCACAAAGCAGTGTGTTTAACTTCTTTCTGCCTTTTTTTTTTAAGAAATGAAACAAAAATCAATTTAATAAACATTTCTCATAGTGTGCATAGTGTGATGAACTGCTGCAATTTTACAACCAGTTAACCTTAACACCAGGATGCTTTGTGAACCAGGCTTCAACAGCATGGGTTTCTACAGCCTCTGGGAGGGGGGCCTGCAGGCAAGCTGAGTATGCACCCGGGCTGGTGCTGAGGGAAGGCAAAAAGGTTGCTTGCCAGGGGTGGTGGCTGCTGCAGTTGTGCCCCCCCTCAAGGGAAGGGGGGACACAGCTGGAGGGGAGCTAACGTGGATTGCAAAAAGAGTGACTGTGCTGAAATTCGGTGGGGGGTGGGGGCATGGTGGCAGTCCTGTGCACACTCGAGGGGCTCCTCATAAAGTGACCAAAAATGGCCCAAAATGCCCTGTGCTGCCATCTGGACAGGGACTAGGTTGCTTTCTGTGGATGATCTGGTAATGCCACCTTTGCTGCTCCCACCTGCTCCTCCGCACCATCGGGGAGAGCCTGGCTGAGTGAGGTGGGAGGCCGGGTGCTCTGATCCCTCTGCCTTCCTCTGTCCTGCCTTGGACTCGGCGCTGTGTTTGAATGTCCTGCGGTGCCTGCCAGCCATGTGCTGGTACAGAGAGGGAGGGGATGCAGGCTGAGGGAGAGCAAGGAGGGAACACAACGTTGAGCTGCTGCAAAGAAAGACAAGCCCTGCTCCCAGTGGTTGTGCCTGTGCTGCGAGATCATGCCCATCTGTTGTTCTTTCACTTGTTTACCTGAATGTTAATGGAGTCGGACATAATGACTTCTGGAAAGAAAAAAAAAAGTGATATTTAAAAACAATAAAAAAAGAAACAAAGCAATTCCCCTTTGTTAGTGGATTTGTAATGATGTGTTGTCAGATCTTGTTTCCTTCCATCCTGTACTGATATCTGCCGTGTCTTCCAAGGGAACAGGCTTGTCTCATTCTTGTATTCAAGCAAAATTTGGGCTGCAGGGAAGACCGTCCTCAGCTGACCCTCTAGGTGGTTTCCCATTAATGTGATGCTCTTTGCTTCATGCCTTAAAACGTTTGGATTGTGACACTGCATTGTTGCTCCAGATGGGGATAAAATTATTCCAGCCTCTGGAGCTAGGATTAAGCTGATGTGAGTCACTGACAGACACAGGCTGGTGTTTGAGGGGGAGAAACAATAGTGGAGATGCACTGGCAAAGCACAGCATGTATTTGGCATCCAGGGTCTGTGCCTTGGGACCTCAGCCTGGAATTAGAGCTGGGATCTTAAACCTTCCCCAGCTAAATGCAGTCCCCTTTGTTTGCACTTCAGGTGTCAGTATTGAGCACATTGATGTGCTTGAAACAGATGAGCTGAATATGATACTGGGACAGGACTGGGTAAAAGAGGCCCCTTTAAGGTTGTGTGAAGATAGGGGTTATCCTTGGAAAACAGCAGTCCTGCCATGTCAAGCATGTGAGGCCACGTGGATAACTGAGGGGAAGGGTGGAGGGACTGCTTGCAGCTTGTTTGTGCTCATACTGCACAGACAACCCTGGCATGCACTTCTCTTCGACATTTTTCTCCAGAGGTTTGAAGGACCTGGAAAGTTACTGGAGACCTTACTGCGGAATTCTGCTGCCTAGGAATGTGACTGTGGAATCTTTTTTTCTTCTCATGAAACAAGATTTTTCAGGAATTAAAATACCAGCATGATTTTTTCTAAACTAGACCACACCAGGATTCTTTCCAGTGGAAATTCTTTTCCTCCTCCCTCCCAAACTGGTTTAGTTTTTCTTTTTAAAACCTCCTACAGTGTTTCTAACGAGAAGTTTTGGAGGTATTTTTTTGCTTTGGCGAGCTTAGTTTCGTAAGCTTCTTCTGGGCTGTTTGTTTTCTAAGTAGCAATGCGCCTAATTGTCTCTTACTAAGACAGCTGTGATTAACATGCATAAATTGCTTATGCCATTCCCTAATCACAAATTGTTGAAGCTGTAACCAAGAGTTGCAATATTCTCGCAGGAGGTAATAAATCCAGCCAGCTCTCCCATGTCAGAGCTGTTTATGGTGGAGGATTCTGCAGAGGAAAGTACCCTCGCTGCTGGATGTGGCCGCACCCTCCTCTGCCTGCCAGCTCCGCTTGCCGGGCTCAGGGATGAAAGATGTGTTAGTGGCCGTGCTCACAGTCCTGCTCTGAACCACTGTTTCCTTTGCTGGGCATGACAGCACGGCTCTTCCAGTTAGGACAGGAAAAAAGGCGACTGTTTGACCAGCCTCATTCACTCTCGGGGCTGTGGTAGGGCTGGGAACTGTGGCTGCACCAGCGAGTCGGCAACGGTGGAATTGCAGCCCCGAGGGAGGAAACATCTGCCAGCAGTGGGTGCTGAAGAGGAGAGGGAAACAATTACCTCCCTGGCCAGCTCTGGATTAAAGGGTAGACACAGGCTATGAACCCGTAAGTACCACGCTGTGCATCTGAACTAGATAGAGGCTGCATATTTTTTTCTGACCACTCCTCCGTTTCAGCCTGGGGAGCATCACATTGCCTTGCACATGGCATAACCTAAGCAATGGGACACAGAAGCGCTGTTCCGTGCGACCCCTTCAGCTGACCTCTGGCGGCCTGATGCTTTCACTTCAGTGCTCAGGGACCTGGAGCAAACAGAAAACATCGTCCATGTGCTAAAACTGCTGCAGGACTGAAACCCACGTTGTTTTCACACTTGCAGACACATTAGAGGGTATATAAACGGACTGCCTGGTGTTTCTCACTGGATTTAGATGACCCAGCTCAAGTGCCAGTAGTTGCAAGTAACACTTCTAATTACAGTTTAATCACACCTTTTACTTTTTTATTCTGTTGTTTGGTTGGGTTTTTTTTAGTGTGTTTCTTGGCCCTGCTTTGCTAGGGCTTTCCCTCATGCCAGAACACAGCTTTGCTGGGTACTGAGAGGTGCTGGTGTTGGGCCAGGTGAGATGGCATGCACACAACACCCTGCCTGCCGGCTGCAAGCAGACTGCTGAGATTTCCTCCAGCAAGCATTCACGCTGTTAATGCAAGGCTCAGTGCTGGTTGATGGAGCTCCCACAGGCCTTGTTGGAACAAGAGGTCTGGGGAGTTTTAGGGTTCTGTGGGGTTTTTTTGTTAATATTAACTTCAGTGCCCCTCAGGTGGTTCCAGTGACCTTTTTCAGCCTTTCATTACGCATTTTTTTTTAGGATCAGGCACTTTGGGGCAGGGATAAGAAAAAGGAAAAAGCATCAAGATTGGGAGAAGGGTTTTCTTAGTGCAAATATTCTGTAGTTAAATCCAAATGAACAGACACCTCCAACTGTTTTTGTTTCTTTTCTAAAATTGGAGTAATTGCAGAGAGTATTAATTTTGCTCATAAAGGACTTCAGTTACCTCCCACACATGCAATGTCTCTAACAAAAAAAGGGTTGTGGTGTCTCCCTGCAGGTCCTCCATAGGCTGGCAATAACACTGTTATTGTGAAGAATAGAGTTGATAAAGACCTTCATACATAGCCTGCCTGCTTCAAAACTCACTCCACAGGAACTAATTTTATGTAGTTACCTTAGGGGAAAATAGCACCAACACGGGTAAACAGCACTGGAATAAATCTAATCTGCTTGCAGGACCAAATGAAAGTACAAAGTAAAACAGGTAAGCAAAGCTCAATGTAGAAGAAAGGTGGTATCAAGCATGGAATTCAGAAAACCCACCCCAAAGGGGATTTCAAGGCCATTTGTAGGATTTCATTCTGGCAAATGGGAGAGGACAACTAATTTGCTGTACCAGTCTGGTTTGGTGTGACTGCCTTCTCCCAGCAAGAATGTTGCAGTGGTCATGACTCCGCTTTTCCTTTTCGCCTGCAGGAAAATGCTCCTTTCCCACCCCACCTCCCCTCAAGAGCTCCAGCATCAGCTGCATGTAGCCACATCTGAGTAACCTCCACACTCCTTCCAGATGCAGGAGATGTTGAAAAATGTATCTTATTGCTCCATCTGGCTTGCAGGATCTGGGTGGCTGCTGGGGAAAGGCCTACTGCTTTCCTATAGCCGTGAGGAGAGGGACCACTGGTCCATGCTCCAGGCACCTACCCCAGGCAGGCTCCGAGAGCAGGAGCAGCAGCAGGAGCCTGCCAGGGAGCAGCGGAAACAGTTACTGGATGGAGCCAAAGGACAGATTTATTTGCAGGAAAGGAGCAGGAGGCGCCCGTGATGGGGCTGAGGCTGCTGTGCATTTTCACATGCCACCCCCGCACACGGGGACGCGCTGGCTTCCTGCAGACACGCGGAGCCATCCCCACAGATGAGCGGCCCCTCGGAGCCTGCACGCTGGATACAGCCCGCTCATTTGGATGATGGCCTGTGCTGCAGCTCAGCTCCGCCTTCCAGCCCCCTCTTCAAGCCACCTCAGTTCAGGCCAGCAAGGGGAAAACACTTTACCATCTGCTGGTCTTCAGACTATGACTCATTATTTTTATTTCAGCTGTCGCCAAGCAATAGCGAAAGTCCCAACACACCGGCATTTCCACTGCTGCAAGATGCTCGTCCTCAGCCACCAGAGAATGAGCAGCTCAGCCTCAGTTCTCTGCTGCGTGCGATACTAAATATCACAGATCCTATCACAGAATAGGCTGAGTTGGAAGGGATCCACAAGGATCATCCAGCTTTTAAGTAAATGGTCATCAAACCCATAGCCTTGTGTTTTATTAGCACCATGCTCAAACCAGCTGAGCTAATTCCATGAATAAAAAAATCAAGAAGAAGGAAAAGGGTACATTCATGTTCCTTAGTCATCGACACACACAGCATCCAGGCAAAAAGTGAGAACTTGTAGCCTCTGGAAATGGAGACATGGGGCTTGTCCCGAAGGCACCCACACACACAGGTGACAGACACCGGAGGTGGTGTTGCCCTCTCCTGCCCCTTCAAGCCCCGATCTAATAAAGAAACAAGGTTCAAAACAAGACAGTGCCGTTGTCTGCACCAGTCTGTTGTACCCTGCCTGGCTCCACTCTTACAGAAATGGGACATGCCACCGCTTACTCCACATCCTTTTTTTTCTGCCTGCTCCTTATTAAGCTCAGAGACTCTCCTGCTGTCTCCCCAGCATCCTAGACCGTGTTACACTGGCAGCCTTTACCCAGGTTTACTCTTCCTTTTGTTTCCCCGTTTATTGCTCTCCTCCTTTCCATTCCTGCTCACCTACTACAAGATTCATGTTTTTCTTTCCTCCCTCTATCTGGATTCCAATTTGAATGCCTGTGACCATACTACCATATGCGTATACATAAAAAAAATGAGGATCACCAAATGCGGAAACACCCCAAACTACAGCATGACTCCAGCTAGACGCAAGACATTTTGCACTAACCTCATCACTGCTGCCAAGTGTATTCCGAACACAGACCTTGTGTCATAAATTACTGTAATTAGCAACACTCCAGGAGGCAAAAGTATGTATTTAAAAACTGAGGATGCATATGAAGTGGCTGCAGTTTATATTACGGGTGAGTCATGGTGAGGCCCAGCTTGAAGGGAGCCAGTGAAGCTTCTGCAGCCACAACATAGTCTGGCACAACCCCCCGGCACAGTAAACCCTTTTCCCTAAACACAGGGAAAACAAGCTGAATACTGAAGCCTCTTGGGAAATATATTTGTGCTGAAAATTTGAACTTTTTGCTGAAATAAGGGAAAAAAAAAAAATCGAGCCTCTTTAGCCAGCACCAATAAAACATTTTCAGACAGAGCTCCACTTCTTGACACACGCGCAAAAAATGTTCTTCTGGGACGGAAAATGGAAACTTTTTTTTTTTAAATTTGGATGGATAGTGGTTTTATGCCTCGAGTGACCTGGGTTTTCTGGTTTGAGAATAAACACGTAAGAGGAAAATATAGGAAACAAAACAAGCAAAACAAAAAACTTCAGATGTGTTCGTGCAGGCCAAGCCCTGCTTTTCCGATGAGAACAAAAGCTGGAACTTGGGGTTTTGTTTTTTCCAGACTGCGACTGCGAAGGGCAGCGGTGATGCCGTGCCTGCCCCTGACGGCGCCGGGCAGCGCCGGGGCGGCACCGCGGCTCTCCGGGGTGCCCGGGCGAGCTCCGCACCGAGCCCCGCACCGAGCCCCGCACCCGGCCCGGCACCGAGCCCGAGCACGGCCCCGTTCAGGCTACGAAATGTCGGCGCTGCGGTGCGCCCTGGGAGCTGTAGTTCCGCCGCTCCGCACCGCTTCGCCCTGCGCCCCGGCTCGCAAAATGTCCCCCGCCGCAAGGCGGCCGCCTACAGCTCCCAGGAGTCCCGGGAGAGGTGGAGCGGCGAGGGGCGGGAGGCGCCGGCCCTTTCCGTCCCGCTCTCCCCGCCGGGAGTTGTGGTCCTGCCGCCGTTGTGGCCGCTCCGTGGAGCCCGGCAGGGACTCGGTGTCCCGGCGCGCCGCGGGCCGTGGGCGGAGGGCAGAGGCGGGCAAGTCGGGCAAGGCGGGCGGCTGCTGTGGAAGGTGTGGGGCTGTGCGGTGGCGGGGTACGGGGGTTCCCTATTCCATTTCCTCCCCCTCCCCTCCCTTCCCCTACTTCGCGCTGTGTGCCCAGGCGGGTGGCGGTGCCCGGGCTGCAGGGCCAGCGAGCGAGGGCCGCCTGTGGCGCCGGCGGTTCGCATCCAGCAGCATCCGGGCCGCGGAGGGCGCTGGGGCCGAGGGGCAGCGCAGCTGGGGCTGCACCGTGACCTTGCCCTCCGCGGGGCGAGCCCCCAGCGGCCGGTGTTCTTTTTCGTGTTCCTCTTCCCTGTTCCTTGGCGCAGCGGCCTGTGGATCCCTGTCGCCAGGGGCTGTGTGGGCTTTGGTGCGGTGCTCTCTGCACCGTGAGAGCAGGCCCGTGGCCGTGGTTTGCGGTGACTGAGCTCTCCGTCCTGCTCACGGGAGGCAGCAGGAAGACGCGCAGAGTCTGTCTGAGCAACACGAGGATGGAGGAGCCCACTGGGAACCTTCCCATGCAGAGAGACGTCATCCTTCCCGAGGCGTGCTGTGATCACGTCACCATAACAAACCTGTGAGTGAGTCTGGTGTGCTGTGAGGGCCAGCATGTTTAGCCACTAACTTTGTTAAGGCTAAAACATCTCTTTAGCAGCAGAATTTCTCTTTTCTGTGTAAGTGCCCTCAGACAAGAGATGCCCATGATGAACACTTCTATTGCCAGCTGTTTTATTTAATTATGCACTTCAAGGCCTATTCTGAGTAGTAGTCGTTACTTTTAGTATGTTTCAAAACTAAGCAGAAGACTATCATTTTAAGAAGATTATTTCCTGCTAGGGGTTACGTGGAGAGTAGTGTTTTCAAAGGCAGCCATCAGATCCTTTTTGTCAAAGACAACCAGACTTGATATGGAAGGCAGCACTCCTCAGAAGGCTCTCTGTGTTTTATGCTTCATGAAAATCTGGCCCTAACTTTGAACATGACTTTCCTTTGAAAACAGAAGTCTGTGTCACCCATGGTCTTAATATTTAACAGCACTTAAAGTTTGTAATGCATAAGTATTATTTTTGTGTCTTCTTAGCTGCATTTAATGCTGTTTATTTAGTACTGGCTTTCTGCACAAGCAAATTACAGCTTGAATTTTTTTAAAACCTCTCTTCCTTTCTACAGGATAAAGTTGGCAGTGGAGACTGGGTAAATATAGTGGTGCCTGCCTTATTAGGCTGTGTGCTGTTCTTCTGCCAAAAATTCAACAATATCTGCAGACTTTTATACCACCATGAGTTTGTGTCAGATTTAGAACCCAGTTCTGCAGTTTTGGATGATTCAGAGGGATGGAATTATTTTTAAAACTACATTTCCAGTATCATGATGGAAATGTTTGTTTTCTAGGGTGGAAGTGCTGAGATCTTTGGTGGCTTTAACTGACCCTCAGGAGGGGAAGCTGACTCAGTCTCAAGAGAAAGTGAGTGACTAACAGACTTTCCATGTCTGTTTACTGCATCGTTTCAGAAGAGCCTATAATTAGGTAGTCAAGTTTATTCTAATAATATGTTAGAACTGTTCCAAAATTCATGTGAACTGAACAAAAACGTGTGTGCGCCAGCTCCGTTTCCAATTGCCCAGCAAGTGGTAATTTGATCATCGACCACCTGAATCCAGCCTTCAAGCAGATGGCACTGTCAGGTATTCCAGCTGCTCCTGAAAGTCAGGCTTCAAATCATGCTGTCATGTACTGGCTGAAGGGCCAGCTCTTGCAGGCCTGTGTTTGCAACCTCTCCTCATGTCTATGTACGAGCATGGCACGTGAGATGTTTTCTTAATCCAGTTGGATTGATTTCTTGAGCTAGCTTGTTTTCCAGTTCCTGGAATCTAGTGATGACTTGAGAGCATAAGGCCAAAGGAAGGAGTGCAGCTTGTACTTTATGCCACATTAAAGCAGCCTTGAAACAAAGCCCTGATATTTTTGAGGGTTTTCTGTCACTGATGGGGATCAGTGATAGTGTCCTTTGTACTAGGCAGAACGTGATGGCTGTTGGGACAGCAGGTACAGTGCTAATGCAGTAAGGATTGTACTGGCCAAATTAGATGTGGGGGTTTTTTTTATTATTTTTACCACGTGAATAAGCACAGGGTGTAATATGCAGAGATCACTGCTGTCTCTTGGAAGGTGTATAAGACAGCTTTGAGGGATTCAGATTAACTCAAGAGCTTTATGTTCATCTTTTAGTAATTAGACCTGATGTAAGCTGTAATGAAATTTGGTAGCATTACTTTCAAATACTTCATATTCTTGTATTCAGTCTTGTGTAAATCTTTAATTTTAATGTGCATTCATTCCTTAAATAATGTTTTCATTTGAAGCAAAATCCCTAAAGCACAGCTAACTGTTATATTTCAGTTATAATTACTTTGCATGACACAGAGTGATGGTCTCATTCTCGGTTCTCATTTCACAGTTAAGTTTTTATGCTCCTTTGTATTCTAGGCACTAAGCTTGCTGGTCATTTGGAAAACTGTATTTAGAGTTGTTTCTGGGCCTGCATCGAAGACCTCAGTGGAGTGACAGCTCGAAGATGGGAGACCAGGAGGCAGGTGAACCCTTTCTGGGGATAGTGGCTGATGGTGCCAGAGACTACGAAGGAGCTCTGCTCTCAGACACGGTGTCACTCAGCGATTCTGACTCTGATGACTTGGGGCTGGCGGGTGAAGCAGAAGTTGATACAATATCTCCCGAGGAGCCATCTGTAGATGAAGGGGATTTCAGACCAGGAGAGCCACCCGACTCTTCAAGCAGTGGTCACAGATCTCCTGTCCAGCCATTCCATCTGAAGGGCATGAGTTCTACCTTCTCTCTGCGTAGCCAGAGCATTTTTGATTGCCTGGAGGAGGCAGCCAAGCTGTCTGTGCCCTCGATGCCTGAAGATAATGTTGTTGATGGGAGGTTTAAGCGTCCTTTGCCTCCTAGCACAGTTTTAGGTAACATGGTCCCAGAAAACATGGGAAGGCAAGCCAGGGCAGTGCAGGCTCCCAGAACCTCTCCTGCAGTGCCTGACTACGTGGCACACCCGGAGCGCTGGACCAAATACAGCTTAGAGGGAGTGACAGAGGCCAGTGACAAGACTAACAGGGCAGTGGCCATGGAATTTCTAGGTGGTTTGAGGAAAAGAGGCGAGCAACAGAGCTCGGCTGCCCAAGAGAGCTACACCCCATGCTTCAATCAGGACCCTTCCAGCTGTGGAGCTGGGAGGATTGTCTTCACCAAACCAGCTAAAAGAGGTGTTGATGGACTGGAAAAGAAAACATCAACAGGGGAGGAGGATAAGAAACAGATGAAGGCAGATCTGAAAGGAAAATCTCTTAAGAAGACTGATGACTTGAGGGAAGAAGATAAGGTTGAGCTGGGGCACTTAGACAGTGGCAGTGGAAAGGCAGCAGAGGAGGAGGAGTGCATAATGGAGGGGGACCAGAACACAGAATATAAACCTGATGCAAGGCTTAGCAATGCAGGTGAAGAGCCATCACTGGGAACAGTTGGATTCCACTGCTCTAAGAAGAAGAGCAGGAGAAATTTCCGACCTAAAGTAGATGATGAAGGGGATGAGGAAGAGACCTGAAGGATGAAGCACACTAGAGACAGCAGATATCCTCAAACTTGTCTGGTTCCTTTTTTTTATTTTTTTTTTTTCCTGGTCTGAAAACTGCATGATAGCTTTTTGTCCAACAGTTTGCATCATAGTCAACAAGAATGTTTTATATTGTTAGAAATTAAGCTACCTAAAATAAACTCCAGACTTTTTGTTTATGAGAAGTCCATGGGCATACGATAGTTGCATCCTGGCAGGAGATAATAAAGTGTGATTTGTTGGCTTGAACAGCCCCCTGGGTCTTGCTCTGGAGCTGCAGTATCCAAAGAAACAGAAGTGTTAGCTAAAAGGCTGCAGGGCTTCCTAGTAACTCCCAGTTTTGGAATTGTTCCCAAATCCTGTGGAATCCTGGAGAAAAGGTGATGAGCTCATTATGTAGAGATTTTTAAACAATGAAAATAAAATGTAGTCTTCCACTGGATATGATTTCTCCTGGCCCTGTCCCAGGAAGGAAAACCCTTTAACTTTTTTGTTTAAAAACATCCTTCTCTCATTGCCATTGAGGGTGAAAGCACAGCAGTGCCCAGTTATATGATGTGATGATCTGCACCTTTGTATGTTCTTTCCAGGAGGTGCTGCTTCCATATTGATTCTTATGTGGATTTGATATTTGTGGGAATGAGGTATTTGTACCAGAACTGGAGACTTTTCTATGTGATACAATAAACTTTCAGTTGTGACTTGATTTCATCTCTGAACCATGCTGACGCAGCTGTAGGAGTTTTACCAAACATTTTATTTGATGTCAAAACTGTCTCGAAAACCTTTTGAAATGTTACTCTTAAGTTTGCCATCTTGTTAACTCCTCCCTCAACTCTTATAGATTCTAAACCTCACATTTTGAACATTTTCAATCATTTTACAATGTATAATCCCCACATAGGATGAGTCATCTCATACAATGAATCACATTGTAAGGAATGTCAAATATAGTGGGGTTTTCCCATAGTGTTAATAAATTTAATAAATAAAGTTGGAAGATTAAATTCTCTGAAAGGTTACATGATTTGAAACTCAAATTAGTTCAGGTCAGTATGAAATGACATTTTTTTTTGTCAGTATTCTAAATGAACCAATCCCATGGGTAGTATTTATAACAGCGAAAGTGAAAGATTAATTCTTAAGAGTTTGTGGTATTTCTTGGTAGATTGTGCTTGCTCAAATTCTGAAGGGTGTTTGAGGGGGTGACTTCCTCTGGGGGGGAGTCCATCTTAACAGTAATTAACTGGGAGGCCCAAATCACTTGGGCTTTGTGTACATTGGTTGTCCTAGTGCATGTGAGTGAACACACAGCAAGTCCAAATGCCCAACAGATTTTGGGTTCCAGTGGATAATTAGTGTGCTGATCACGATGAAAATGGTAGCCATTTCAAAGTGGAAGCTGCTGCCAAGAGCAGGGAATGCTGGTTGTGAGATATCTATTATTTTTTAACAAAAAAATGCATCTCAGTAGTCCAAACTTACTGGGTTTAGGAGTTCTGCACCCCAGGGTGAGGAACAGGTAGGACTATAAAAATTCTATCGCTGCTAATGGAGTCACAGGCCTGGGGCACAGCTGAGTCAACTGGACAAATGCCTGTTTCATGAAACCATCATAACAAGATTAATCTCTGTTAATAAAAGGCTCATTTTTTGTCAGAGCTGAGATTTATTTTTTTTTCCACCTCTGGTAACAGAAAGCATTTGTGCAATCTACAATTACATTGCATAGAGACAGTATTATATGTGTGAGGAAATGCAGTTGAGGCTTATCAGTGTCAGACACTGCCCAATACTTCCCTCTTCTGATGCTGTTTATATTATTCCAGAGAAATTACCCTTAGAGGATGGTATTGATCTTTCAATGATATATCTTGCAAAATTCTAATAAAGCCAGCAAGCTTTTCTATGCTGAAAATGTACAAGCCAGTTTAAGTAATGGAAAAAGCCGCAAACAGCCCGAATTCCTAGACTGGAGGATAATTCTTGATACACATTCTTGTTTTAAAGTCTCTTAAGTGATTTCTTTTTTCCCCCTGACCCTTGAGAAAGAAAAGGAAAATGAAATCAGATGCTTAGGTGTAGAGAAGGCATTCCATGTGGTGTGATACATGAAGGCAAAAACTGCTTTCCAGCAGGAAACTGGCACAGTGGCGGCTGTGATGGGGCATGGGCACAACAAAAACCAGGTGATTTCAGTCTCTGAGGGGGAGTGAAGAGCCCTTGAGAAGGAGGACCAACAAAGGAATACCTCACAGGAGCCAGCGTGGGAGGAGAAGCTGGTAAGTGCAATTGTTTGAGAGTTGTAGGAGCTCCAGGAACTGTGGATTGTAATGTTCCAGTATTTGGGCCCTTTCCTTGGAAACTATTGATTTCCTTTTCTAAGCGGCTCAGGAGTACAAGCTTGATTTCTTGGCCAAGGAAGGAGCTTGTTTTTAAATGCGTAAATGGTTGTCCTTCCAAAGGGAGACTCCCTTGAACAGAGAAGTGTGGAATTTGGCAGTGATGATGGTGGATTGAGGGTGTGGTATCTGGAGAACAAATGGTATTTAGAAAATAAGGTGGTAGAGTCACCCTGGAGGAGAAAGCTTTAGTGCTGTTTGTGGAATGGTTTTGGAGAAAGAACTGAGTGCTATGGGAGCAGCAGGAAAGGAAGTCTAAGAAATTGAAAGAGAAAGACCAAGAAATCCTCAGTAATGTCAAGCCCTGATAGTGCTTAGCGTAGAGATCTTGTTGCCCTTAGGTCTTGAAGAGATTAAGGTTTTACTTCTGTAGTAGTTCAGTAGGACAAAAGGTTTAATGTGAAGAAATAGAATAAAATTTAATTATCAATGTATTCAATGTCAGTCTCAAATTGATCTGCACACTCTTCTCTTCCACTTCTTTGTGGTGAAGGCGCTTCTGTCTTGGCACTTTTCGCACCTAATAGGATTGGAAAAGTCATGTGCTCATTTAAAAGCCTTAGGACAAGGGACACATAGTAGTAATTGCTTAAGAAACTTTAAAATGTTGAAAAAAAAGATACTGTAGATTGCATTACTTTGCATTTGCTCAGTAAATGATAAACACAGGCTTATTTTTCAGCTATTTAAATTTCTGGTTTTTATGCAGTTACAGTCTGGAATGCCTGCTATGGGATGGAGCCTTTTTATTGGAATACTCATAATGAAACAACACACATAAGTAAAGCTTGAGGTTAGCTCAGATCTGAGTGACTTGAGGTCCTGTCAAGACTTTGTTGAGGTTTTCCAGCTACTTCTTTTTTCCATGTGATATACATATGTTCAGTTCATGGTTTTGGAGCAATAGGTAGATACTGAAATAGGTCATTAAGAAGGATATCCAAAATCTTAATATTGTACTGGACATCCTGCAGTGGCTAAGAAATAGTTTCTTCCTGTCTCTAGTGATTTAAACTCCATACAGTGGATCCCTGGGACACAGGACACGATTTTTAACTGACAGAAGTAGGTGCACCTCTAAAGGCAAATGAATTCTTTTAATTAAAAAAAAAACTAGGAGACTTGCTCAGTTTTTATTTTTAATTATTATTGTTTTGCATTTTAAATAGTTTTGTAATACTTCTGTAGGATTATCTCATGGACTCCAGAAACCCCCAAGGCAATCTTCTGTTGCAAATAGATACTTGTTTATGTGCATGAACTGGGTGAGATTATTCTAACTCACCTTAAGTGACAGTCCTTGCCCCAAAGCTTTTAAATGTATTTTACAAAAGGTAATATTTTCATTCTGAAGTAAGAATATTTTGTTTCCTGTTTATATTCCCATTACCTCTAGGAATCCCCTTATGGGGTTATTTTTCAATCTTATTTTTCCACCTTGCATTTTTTTAACTGTGTTGTTCAGCTGTATTAATTAGCTTTTATGTGATTGTTTTCAGTACTTACATGTATCATTTGGAGCTGGTTGAGTGCACAAGAGGTTGGTTTTGTTTAAAACCTCTGCCATGGAGGAGATAACAGCTGTACAGTAGCAAATCTACAAAATAGGTAGTGATTACACACTTGCCTTTTTTTGGTGAGTATATTGCATTACCTCAAGCTGGTGCAAACTTACTAAAGCATTCCTTGTGTGTTTCTGTTGGACCTGTATAGTCTGACCTTTTTTCAGGAAGCCCTAAAAGGGATAAGAAGGGAGCAGGAAACTGTAGCAGGAGTATTAAGATAAAGAACTTTCAGTGAGGCCAAAATTATACAGGGGAGTCAAAGAAAACAAGAAGAGTTGTGCTACATAGCAGGTGGCTTAACATTTTCAGACTGCGTAAGAAGTGTTGTTTGTTTATATTGCAAAGGTTTGTCATCAAAAGCTGAAGACAGAATTTCCTGCTATTATTTGGATTTCATAATTGTATGCTGGACACTTCCCTTTTGAGATATCGGTACTTGGTATCTTACGAAAATTAGAAAAACTGATGTACAAGAAGATTAGGTCAGCTCAGACAGAATGTGTTTATTTCCCAAGTTGACATTAAAAAAAAAAAAAAAATTAGGAAAAGGACAAAAAAGGAGAGGAGAAGATGAAACATTTCATTCCACAAGCATCCCTAACAAAGGAAGTAAACACTCTCAAGTAAACTACCAAAGAAGAGCAAGAAATGTTGTATTCCCTTTTCTCCTTTCTACAGGAGTTTAGAAATTGTTCTTTATGTATGTTTATCACCAGAAAGCAATAAGGAAAGTGAAAGCATAATACAGATCCATTTTTCTGTCCCCTTGCCCCTAAGCAGGGTCTGCCCAACCACCATTAAATGAGAGAAAGATGGTGAATTCCTCAAGCTGATATAAGTGCCTAGAAAATACTATTTACCTGGGCTTCCAGAGCTTTAAATCGTTTTTCTTGTTCTTTCAATCCACTAAAATACTTAGACAAATTATCCACCCTGTGGAAAGAAAGCAAACACCTTGAGCCAAAAGGAGGTCCCAGAAGAAATCATAAAACAAATCATGTGAAACTTTACTACACCCATGGTCCTTCACTGCAGTTCTGTGCTGCTTAGACATCCCACAGCCCCCTAAAAATTTTGTCCTTTTGATGTGTTCATAGAAGTATTTTTTGGGCAGAACAGTATTTTTTGGGCAGAACAGTCTCATGCATGTGTTGCCTGGGGACTCACAAATGACAGATCAGGGCAGCTATTCAGATCCCGGTGAGGGCCACTTCGCCTCAGCTGCTGGGGCAGCAGAAAGGAGCAGCTCTGTCTTTTGAGCCACTTGTTTCTTTCCTACCTGGAAACACCAGTACCCAATGGAAACTGATCCTGGTGTGAGAACTGAGGCCACAACAGAGATGAGCTGCTTACAATTTATGCAAGCTTGCATTTCTGGAAGAAATCCAAAGGGATTTCTTAAGGAACTTCCATATAGTGCTCCAAATCACTGAATTGTCCCCATGCTTTCTGCATCCTTCACCTGCTCTCCCATCCGTTCCTTCCCATCGGATTCCTCACAGGCTTGGCAAATCCCTCTCCAGTTTCTCCTAGCTACTCTTTCAAAGTTTCCCTCTCAAGGGCTATATTCCAATTCCATCTTTGTGAAAAACCTGCTTCTGAGTGGGTCTAATGCATTTTGAGGTTGGTTCAGTGCAAACAAAGTTCAAAGAATCACTTCCTGAGTGTTTACTACAATTTCAAAACCACACTGCTACCACCTAAGAGCAAAAATAAAAGCCATGGGGGTAGTGGTGTTCATCTGAATCTCTTCCAGTCTTTCTCTGCCTCTGCTATACCTAAAATATTGTGAAGCCAGATGGATTCTCACTTTTCTCTTCCAGTAACTTCACCTACAACATACCATCTTTATTCTTCATTATATAATGAATTTAGTACCCTTCTTTTGGAAGCAATTGCACATGTATCTATTGCATTATCTCAGCAATTAATGTCTCACTCCTAAGGTTTGTCAGTGATCTGCCTATGAGAATAAAGTTTAAACCTGTATAATCATTCTAAATTGCTATGACTTAAAGCTCTCTGTGAATTAGAGGGAGAGCAGTATTTTTCCAAGAATGTAAGTATGCTGTTCTGGTCTCCAGCTATTCTGTGAGTTGGAGAGATGGAGGTTTATTTTAAAAGAAAGCAAACAGCACAGCAACATTTCCATGGAACGTTCTTATTATGGTAACTTTCACACCCATTGCACCTCTATTTGAAGTCTCTTTTATTGTAAGAGAAAACAGCTGGAATAGATGTTAAAAGTTTCTTTAAGGAGTGCTTTTCTGTTTTAGATGTTTCTGTTCTCCCTGCATATAACTACTTTATCTCACTTAAAGGTTTAAACCTCTGAATAATAATTTAGAACTCATAGTTCATCAGACTAAATCAATTCAAGTGATATTCCTAGTGGGGAAATATAGAGAGGTATACACAAATTAAGATTCAGTCCCATGCCATAAAGGCAAAAGTATTTGGTTTTTTGCATCTGTGGCTAATTCAAGGTATCTTAAATTTCCATTCAAAAGTCTGTTCATTCCTACAGGGGATGAAATTGTGTGTGCTGCAGCCTAGTAAGCAAACTGTTTTTCCACCATTGTCTTCATGAATAAGATTTTCATTGAGCTTGGCCACAGATTTGGCTGGAACTTGCAGGTCTATAATTGTACATACTTCAGGAGTGACAAACACTCTAATATTGTAGTGATGCTGGTCTCTCACATTTTTTTCATGGACTGTGTATTTCCTAACTGCATTCCAATTGGACCCTTTATATAAGCTTTACAAGGACTTCAGTGCTGAACTCATCGAAAGCTGAAGGCTTGCAAGTTACTCTTACTGTGGGTCAGAATAACTTACTTATTAGATGTGGCCTTCAGCCTTTCTTCATTGCTTTCTTTCTTTTCTTGCTCAAGGTTTACTAGATAATGTTCTTTTTGCACCAGCTCCCATGTTATGATTTTTTGATCAAGGCCCACTGGAAGATCTCTTTCTGTAGGAAAAATAAGATAAGAATTATATTTTACTCCTTTTTTCTTTGATACTAGTAGTGAAAAGTTGATATGCTAAAGGAAGGTTGTTTTTAGGGTTAATAATTGCTAAAACTCAGGAGCAAATGAAATAACTAGTCCTTAAACCTATCAATTGTTAAATCTTCAGAAATCAAATTCCTATAACCCATTTTATATTGCTACCTTTGTTGTAATAACTATGATGCATCAAGAAATGCACTGTGGGAAACTGTTTATAGTTCAAATTATAAACCTTAATTTTTTCTTTGTACTCTCCTGGCACTCTTTGTTAAAAATAAATTGTGACTCTTGGCTTAAGGTAATCCAGCTTGCTCTGCTGTTTTGTGTATGCACCACATCCTTAGAGAGAGTCAGTCGCTGCAGTTGCTTGATCACATTTGTTAACAACTCACCCAGGTGTTTTTTCTTGTGTTCCATTTTGTTGAAGAGTCTTCTGAGAACCAGAGTAATGTGGTTGATAATGATAAATGGTGGTGCCAAGGCAGGCCGGCCGTGGTATTCCACAATCAGGTTGTAGCGCTGCACTTTCCAGAAGATGTCTGTATTGCCCTGGACAACTTGAAAAGTGTAACTGTAATTTGAGAGGAGGGGGTGGAGAATAAAAACATGTAACTCTTTTCACCATGACAAGCTAAAGATGAATATTACAAAATTTAGTTCTGTATTTACTTTAAAAAGGGAACAGCAAGGTCAGCAAGTAGTGTTAGTTTAATCTAAAGTTTATGCAAATTCTTAAATATTACAATAATTGCAGTTGCAGTCTTCAAATGTTAAAAGATATATTTGTTTTGTTTGGCATGTTTTTGGGTTTGTTTTTTTTTAAGAAAGATAATTCTACTTTTCTCAGGAGAGATCAGCAAACATGCCACATCAATTCTTCAACCAAATGAATCATTATTAGCTGTGTTGACAACAAGCATTTCCCTGATGTGCAAACCTTCCGCTGTGAAGTCTGCCAAGTTTATGGCTGCTGTGCACCTGCAGATTTGTGATTCCACACAGCCAGGGACTCAGACCCTTCTGTGCATGTTTAATTGAATTTTTAGCAGTAAAAGAGGCTTATTTTCTTCTTGTCTCCAATGTGGCTAGAGTAAGGATGATGAGAACTCAAGAGCTATCTGATCACAGCACTCTATCAATCCCCAAGCAATATTCATTAGGAAAAATACAAGTGTATTCTGAAAGGAATAGCTAGCAGTGAGGTAGTAAATGTGGGCATTCCCTTAAAGCTTTGCAGCCTCTGTCCTGACAGTGGTGAAATCACTCTTGCCTGAACATAGCAATCAGGAGGTTCATGAGGAGGACGTTTGTGACGAGCAGGAAGATGACCAGCAGGAGAATGACGAGCCAGTTGGCGTAGCTGTTAGGGCAGGACGGCGTGTTCTCCTGCAGAATCTGCAGTGGGTTAAACGTGCAGTTCCTGGGATATGCTCGTGATGCTGCAAAGGAAGATGGAGGAAAAAAAACAGTTTTGACAAATCCTAATGCCATATTTCCTTCTTTGATTTTGTGAAAGAATAATAATGCTGTGTACATGAAAAGACATTGCATTGTTGTGCAAGATATTTGCAGCCCTAGGACACTGCAGACCTCCACAGCTTGGCTGCTTGTTTAGTGGCAAGATGTCTGTCACAACTGGCTTTGTAGCAGTGTTCATCAAAAAAGGGATCGTATTGAAAGGGCTATATCCTTTTTAGACTAGTTTTGAGTTCTCAAAATCAAACCTCCTCTGAGTTTGTGTTCCCCCACATACTTGTGTCCTCATGCCTAGCACGTGGGTTAGAGGAGAAAACTCAGAAAAAGCTGGGAAGCAGACTCACTCTAAATTTAAAGTGCTTTGTGTGTCTGAGGTTGCAGTTGTTAGGAAGAAGGTCTGGTTCTACTGCATCAGACTAGAGGTGTAGTGCTATATTCTGTCTCCAGCTATGAATTAAACCCACAAGTTAGGAGTAGCATAATGATATTTACTTTTTTTTCCCTCTATTTTTTTCATAGTAATCCTTTTCCCCGGTGCCACAGTTAACCCCCCTGGTTACATTCATTAGACCACATGGTTATATCAAAGCTCACCAAGCTGGGATTTCTTTCACCAAGGGCATTAGCTTATACTTCTCACACTGAATTTCATTTGATGATTCAGCACTCATGAGGCTCCTCTGCCTCTTTTAAATGTCAGTTTTTGTCTTTGCTACCCAGTGATGTAGTTCCATCAGCAAATTTTGTCCTCCTCATTACCCCTCTTCCTTTCCATATATTTCATTAAGATGTTAAACAGAATAAAACCCAGAGGGCCCTAGGACAAATTAAATCCCTTCTGGAAGTTGCCCGTGTAATTGGTTCTTTTTCTTCTCTGTTACTCTTAATCTGTTATTTACCCAGGTAGAGACACCCACAGGAGTTTCAGTGGAGAGAATCACACCTTTCTAGGGAATGCTACATCTGACGTTTTGGCAAATTAGTTGAATTATATTCCAGAAATATTTGTTTCTTTCCAATTACTTTAATGGAAATAAAGGTGACTTACTGTGCTGTACATGCTTACACCACAGGGATTTAAAATGGACATGAATCACATTCCTTTCTCTTGTATCATTCAGGTTTCTTGGCTTTTCTAAGACATACTTTTTCTTATTAAGCAGAGTGAACATTACAGAATGCTTACTGGTTTGCTTCTGCCTACGGCTTTTTTTTGGTTCTATTTTATATTACTCCAACTAATGAATCTCACTTCATTATTGCCAGTTCATTTAGCACTGGCTAAATGCTGTGGTGTTACTGCAGACTTCTTTGGGAGGTGACCCATTCTGTATTTCAGCTGCTTACCTATCAGAAATGTTGCCTTTGAACTTTTGTGTCTAATTATTTCAGTGTCTTGTGATTATTTTTAATGTAGTTTTGTTTGCAATGCTGCACATAAGCAATTACTAGCTTTATTTGATTTGGGCAGCTTTATCTCCAGAATAAATAAATGCTCTGCAGTAGTTTTTATTTTAAAACATGTTTGCTTATGGGCAGAGCAGTACTGCTTTAACACTGGTGCATTAAACTACTGCCAAAATGTGTGCCGGTGCTGTTATTTATTATTTGATTTTACACAGGGTTATCTGGGTCTAGGTTTAATTGAAAGGAGATAGATCAAAGTGAAAGCAGGTATTCCTGCCTTTAAGACTGCAAATCCTTGTGTATCTGAGAGCTTATCTAAATAGTATAACTCCAGCATAACTCCACAATGCCTATTTTCTCTTTGCAGATTCACTATTTTTGTGACAGTAATGTGTCAGCTTTGGCCTGTAGGACAAAGATTAAAAAAAAAAAAAATAAAAACAGGCAATACTTGGAAGGAATTCAATGCTCTTATCAGAAGTGTGCATTCCAAAATGGCCAAGTTAGGGGGAAAGGAATTTCCTCACTGTCTATTTCATCCAGTGGAATCTGGCCAAATATCTGAAGGTAGGGACGATAGAGAACCCTTCTGAATATCCATTCCACCCGGCTGTCGTCGGGATGAAGCAGAGCTTGAGTTGTCACACCGTAGGCAATGAGCCACACGCTCAAGAAAAATAGAAAGAAGAAAACGTCCTTCATCTACAAAAGAGGAGAGGAGAAAAAGAGGGGCAGTGACTGTGGTAGCATAGTCAAGGAACAGCAGCCTTTCGTATGAATACAGCTCAAGTAATTCTGTTTCTTTACCAGCTTGTTTAGGTTAAAGGAGGTAGAAAAGGATACAGTTCCAGGTACAGAATTCCTCATCTGACCTTGCTGTTACCATATGGTCCTTGGCCTGTAGTAAGCATTCTTTGATAGCTCATTTAGATAAAGGCACATTTTAAACTTAGATCTTGCTTTCCAATCATCAAACTTCTAAAAATTCAGCATGTTTTATCTTTTAAGTGACTGTCACATTTTATCTTTTAAGTGCATATTTTCTGTGAGACATCTCAGTACCATGGACTGCTTTACTGTGAATTACAAGAGTTCTGCTGCAGCAGAGAATCCTGGTAGCAGTCAATGCTCACTGATGAATACTGAGCCACTGATACAGCAGGCAGTGAAGGCTGCAAGGATCAGGTTCCTTCTGTCTTCAGTTTTCAAGCTAAGTGAAGCATCTGAAAGATTCTTTTCGGGGCTTCCTGCTTTTAAATGTTGTGTTTCTCTACAGAAGCAGAAGTAATTGAATCCTGAAACACTTACTTAAAAAAAATAATTTAATATGCATTTCAAGTGCAATAATTTTTCCCTGGTGGAAGAGGAACGCTTCATCCTCTCCCCATCTGATCTGACAGAGTTCATTAGGGACTGTAGATTAATTTCAATTAGTTTATTGGATTGTACAGTTACCCAAAAGCATAGGCATTTCAGAGCTCCAGGATGTTACTTGGAGTTCTGATAAGAAACATAGTCTCTAAGCCAGCCAAGACAGAGTTGATGTCTAACTTCCATCGATCTGTTGTGTTTCTTGGATGATCTAAAATTTAGGAATGCTGCAGGGCTCCAATGGCATCATGGTGATGCGAGAGCGGTGACAAGTCTGGAACTATTTTTTTTTCCAATCTGTAGTCTCTCTGCAAATGAGCATTGTTCTGGAATGAGCATTGTTCTGGCATTTTAGCAATTACCAAACCTGTTTCAGCAAATCTGTAGCAAGGGTATAAAGGAACACTTACTTAAGAGACCGTCTGGGATTGCTTCTCTGTTAAGTAAGGGAGATGATTTTGCTTGAACCCCCTCTAAACCTTCAAGCAGTTTCATTTACTGAAGTAACCTTCACTGTTTCTTTCTTCGGTGTAAGGTTCAACACTGAAATACTAAAGCTGAGGCATTGTGCTGGCTTGGGTGGGGCCAAGATGAAAGGAGCCGTGTTAGGGTTTTTTTTCTAGGCTGCTGTTAATGTTCTTGTTCACATCTTCCAAATCCCAGTGTGATCTTGCAGAACTTCAGGTTCCAGCAGAGTGGACACAGGCAGGACTTGTTCAAGGCCCTGGTCTAGCTTGGCAGGCAGCAAAGGAATGGTTAGGAGCTGTGCATCTGACTCGTTCTCTTAGAGAAGAAGTCTGCTAATGCCACAAGCTAGATAATGAACAAGGACAAATATTTATTTGCCATTTACCATTTTGCTAGTCCGACCAAACGTCATGTTAGAGTTCTGGTTATTGCATTTGTAGACAAATCCAAATAGCTCGGTAGTTATGTTTATTCAATACATAGGCTTGTTTAGACTGTAGAGCTTTTACTGAGTTCTGCTGTGAGTCACAGATCAAATATTTGTAGATTCTGTAATGGTACTTACAATTAGATGAACTCTATTAATCAGTTAGCATGAGCTAATTGACCTGGAGGATTAACATGCCTAAATAAAACGCTATTTCAACATACCAGTGCATACCCAAGCCCAGTAAATGTAATCCCAATTTCTCATTTCCTCCAGGAGAGGGGTAATAAATAAAAATATTTTATCAACATCCAACATCTGCTCGCAAAGTACTAATATGTTTTCATTGTAACAGGGAGCTAAAAAGTACAAGTAAGAATAACTCCTGTAGGAAACTTGTTTAACTGTCCTTTTTCACTGATTTTTTTTTTTTTTCACACTTGCTACAAAAAACCCTAATTTGTTTCCCCAAGTCATTCATTGGAAGCCCTGCCCTTCTAGACATGGCCTGCCATCTGCCTGAGGTCTTTGCCCTGGATGCATGCAGCTTTAGAAGTAGGAGGAGTAGTAGTAAGGCAAAGACTGCTCTTCCTTTGCCAGATCTGAGCATAAATTATTAGGTGAGGTATCAAGGATTAGTAAATTTGGACCAGCTTACTGCACTACAGAGGTCTGTGAAAGAATCTATTTCAAACAGTGCATCTTATAATAAAATACAGGAATATATAATGACAGGCCTTAAAAATGTAAAAACAAAGAAAGATTATAATGTTATTTCCTTTCTAAAGATTTCCTACTCTAAGATTTCTTAGAAGGCACAAGTATTTATCTGAGACAGACTGAACACTTACCATCCTTTCCACAATTATGATCTTTGGTCCAAGTTGTTTGTGAATTGCAAAAATATGGATAAGTCTAAGTGTAAACACCATAAAATCAATGGCAAGTATTGTACGGCCAGCTTGAAAAGTTGAGTTCAGCATCCTGCAGAACACATGGAATGAAATATCAGCTCTCAGAGAGTACTGGTACAGTGATGAGAAATAACCTCTATTGGCTTCAATGAGATTTATTAACAAATTAAAGAAAGAAAAAAGGTACCTTGAATAAAAGGGATTTTGGAAAACAAACAAAGCAGAGCTTTTCAGTACATGTGTTTGAATATATCAATTTTAGAGGCTCCAACTGCAGAAACATGACTCAAAGCTTGTAAAAATGAGTGCTCGAGCCTGTCCTCCCATGCACACGAGACTCAGCTGTCAGCTGATGTACACAGTCCTTGCTACTGATGCTCACCACCTCACGTGGAACAAATATATACCTGCAGGTTACCCCAATTATGAAGAGAAAGATGGTCACCATATCACATTTATTCCAGTTGTCCTCCACGTACAGTTTAAATTTTTTCATTAAATTTGTGTCTTCATCTGTATAGAAACTCTGAAAAAGAGAAATAACCATTGGTATTGATCTCTTTCCATTTTCACTACTTCCTTCTGAGTTTTAACATAATACCTGCTGTCTTTTTCTCTTTCACTGCAAAGAGCAGAAACAAATTCTGAGGGTAATAAGGGGAAAAAAAAAAGCTGTTAAACAATGCAGCTTCCAGTCAGAGGTCAGTTTCTAAAGAGCATGAACAGATTTGGCATTTGTGTACTGGAATTGTCAGTTTGATTATCTAGGCAAGGAGTTGGCTTTCTTAATTGTGTTTTAGCCTGACAGTCTTCATGTTTTATAAGGTTTATAATGAAATGTTCTTTGATCCAGATATTTTCCATGTCCTTCTCTGGTTACGGCGTTGCTGCATAATTTCAAATAAATTGTGACGAACTTTCCTGTCTCTTTTGCTTAAATAATGAACACCTACTGGTTCTTCCAGAGTAAATGATTGTAACTGCTTCCTTTTTTGTGTGTGTGTGTCTAAAGAGAAGAGCTTTATGCCCCCACAGTTGGCAAGACACTTATACCACTGTTATTATTTCAGTTTTTAAACTGAGAACATTCCAAAATGAGTAATAGGAGACTAATGGACAAGGGCTTCTAGGGCNTGGTGGTGGGTTTTTTTTTTCTTTTCTTTTTTTTAAGGAAAGCAACCCCAGAAGAGATCTGTTAATATTTTGAGTTGAAAAGTATTTTAAAATAGCCACAAATAATCTGAATTCATTTACTTGTGATTTTTTTAAACAGTCTCCAGTGGGGAAGAATCTACTAAAAGGATGTAGAGCTGTCTGCTGTGTTTCCGGGTGTAGAATATTACTTCCAACTTACATTATTTGTAGGGAGGAGCTTGTTCTGGGGAGTGAAATCAGAGAGGGACTTTACAAAGTGAAGAATATCTGAATGCTGGCAGCCTGCTTGGCTAAGGCTGCAGTAGGATGGAAAAACAGGTAGAGCTGTAGGTTTATATGGTGGAGGAAGAGCTTGCTCTGGGAGAGAGAGGTGAGATGTTTAGGGTAAGGTAAGTTCTGCATTGTCCACCTGTGGACATGACACTTGCAATCTCCAAGCTGGTACAGTTATACAGACTGTAAGTCTATGGGAAATATTGCTGCAGGTTTTACTGTGTTGGTACTGAGGTGATGCAGGTTACTCACCTGTCGGATCTCCTCCAAGACAAGCGTAAACACCCAGAAGTAGAGTACAATTTCTTTAACAGATGGACCCTGAGGTGGAGGTGGTTGAAAGTCCAATAAAAGGACATAAGTAAATAGAAAGAGAAAGGCAAAGTACATTATAACGTTCCCCATAAACACAGTTACAGGGGCACTCCAGAATTTTCTCCACCGGGTAAACACGAATGTTGCCCATGCTGTGTTTGCAGAAAGGTTCTGTTTTTCCAATGTGTCATTTCCTCTGCAAACCAAAAAGAATACATGCCTGGTGACAACCTCCTAAAATTAGTTCATGGGAATAGGCTCAATATTATTCTATATAAAGCTTCTTGCAA
This sequence comes from Bombycilla garrulus, assembly GCA_013400315.1. Classification (NCBI taxonomy): domain Eukaryota; kingdom Metazoa; phylum Chordata; class Aves; order Passeriformes; family Bombycillidae; genus Bombycilla; species Bombycilla garrulus. The sequence goes on along the minus strand of VXBU01003114.1, from coordinate 789,022 downwards.
GATAATAACAGGCAGATGCTGGGACTGGCCAAGGGGGAAGGCTGTAGAAGTCAGAGCAATCACATTACCATAGCAGAAATATTTCAAATCAAAAAGAAGGTTTTGAAAAAGAAGGTCACATCAGAATTATTGCGCATTTTTATTGTTTTTGTTTAGTTGTATTAATTTTATAAGTGAACTTCATTGTGTTCTGCATGGACTGCAAATGCACAAGGAGAGGGGAAAGGGTAATTGGTCTTTATAAGCCTAAATAATAGGAAAGAAAACAAAATGGCCAATGAATTTTTGTGAGTCAGCTCTTAACTATTTCGTCTCTAAACTTTTCTTGCAGTGTTTTGCTGCAGAAGTTCTTGTTGTTGCTGTGACTTTAAACTTCCGACCCAGTCTCTAAGTGTTGGATCATACTAAGCCTGTGTTTCTTGACTATCCTTGCTGGAATCTGATAGATCTACTGAAGAATACCTTGCTCCTTTGAAGAACTGGCATCTTGCCCTTTGTGATTAAATTAGAGTAAGTTGCAAAAAAAAAAAGCAATATAGAAGCCTTTTAGCAAAAAGAGTTGACCTCATAAATTATGTATTAAGTTAGTCTTTGAGTGTTGTGGAATGACACAAGTATTTTGGTAACCGAAGGGAAATTTGACCTGTACATCTACAGCTGTTTTGCTGTGTTTTGGAACATGAAGTGGTATCTACAGGCAATGGAAATTATCCTGTGCAGAAAATGCCAGTTTGATAGAATTTGATCTTTGTGTGAGGATTTGTTTCCACATAAAATGCTCTCCTGTGTAAGCTAGAATGTTATTAGACCTTTAATTTTGTGATTCTTACTCTGAGAAGTTTGATCTCCAACAAAGAATGTGCACACTAGGTTATGTTTTCAATTTCACCTCTTCACTGGTTTTCAATTTCCTCTGATGATCTTGCTAATTATTAAATACATTTGTTACAAGGAAAAAGTTCTCTTTGTGGCCAGTCTTGTCTATATGCCTGATTCTGTACTACTTCTCAATTTATGACATCATGAGATACATTCCCATGGTAACAGGCTGATATCATAAACAGATAATTGCAGCTTTACTGTAAGATGCTGAAATAGATCTGGGAGGGAGAGAGCTTCTTTGTTAAAATAAATCGCTAGGATAATAGCAGTTGGAATGTGGAATGTAATGACCAAACCATGCTGCGCTCAGGATATGGAAGTGCTTTATGATATTGCTTACAAATAGCTCCCAAGAGGCAGGTGCTTTTACACCTATTTTATAGGTTAGGGAGGGAGAGAGAACTAATGATTTTCTCCAATATACCAGCAGTTAAATGCCAGAGGTAAAAATAGAACCTAATAACTCTGACTTGGTCCAGGACTTCATACTGCAGCTGATGCTTCCTCTCTACCACTGTTCACGTATTTCTGGAGTTCTCTTTAAATAATGGAATAAGCTAGGTGTCAGTTTTGCACTATTTGGCCATTAAGAGGACTTTGTGCCAATTGAAAATCTGCTTATTCTGAATTAAGTCCTTGGGGTCTCCCAGGTTTTGGTGATGAGTGTGTGGTAGAGGTCTAGGGGGGGGATTCTGTTCTGAATCCAGGATCTGTGACTGACCACAAGCAACTGACAAACCTTTATGCTCAGTTACCCATTTGTGTGATGCTTCCTCTAACCCATATGGGCTCATCTGTTAAAATCTAAATTAAGAGCGTGAGAAGCTGAGTCAGTGTCAGTTCCCTGGTTCCGATGGGCGCAAGTACACCTTTGTAAGAAAGTACGCAGTAATGTAAGGTTTGGCTGAGAACCTTCCTTCTGCTCAGCTCAGCAATCTGATAACTTCCTAAAATCCATTGTGTATCGGTCATCGTGAGCTGATGGGAATGTCAGGAAATGCTATTTGATTCCCAAGTGAATTCCTTGTTCTGTAGAAATCACCTGCTCGGAAAAAGTAAACTGGCGTCTCCTTAAAGCAGTGCTATATCCCTGTTTGTTTCTATATTCCTTTCAGAGAGCAAGAGCAGCAGTAATCAAAGGGCACAGCACGTCATGACTTTCTAGGCCCTTCAGCTGCTCCTTAGACCATTAACTAGTCAGTAATCACCAGAAGTGTCCTGTTCTTTGACTGTTGTCATAAAAGTTACATCAGCTGATGGTTTTAAACTTACCTATCTTCTTCCTCGGAGAAAAACAGAGTCCTCTCTGAATCCAAACTGTCCTGCTCTCTAAATGGCTCTGGCTCGTTCTTTGATTGTTTTTCCTCACTATAAGGAAATAAACTCATTAGCTAAAAGATGATGCTTAACCATTTTTTCACTACTGAATTGGCATTGATACAGAACTGCTAGCATGTACTTATCTTGGATCTGCTCTGCTGGGAAGCTATTAAATATGGCATAAACTTTGTCTTTACAATTCTGTTTATTTTTAAGGAGGAGGCTGAAGTCACCCACAAGATTCAGAGAAGTGATAATTGGCATGCTTCACAAAAATGGAGCAGGATGCTCAGTTTCCTCAAACTAGTTATGATTTGAGCAGAAATAAACCCCTCAGTCAGTCTTAGAAGAGAATTGCTCAATGCTCCATTGCTAGTTACTCTCAGTAGCAATTAAGAAGGGAAGTGCCAGAAGCAGTAGGGGACATGTGACAGTTCTTGTATTTCCAGGGCAAGGAGGCAAAAAAATTTGTGATTTGGAAAGGATTGCTTTAATTATGTATAATAATTTAAACCTTTCCATGAAAACTTTGCCAAAATATCACATTAAATGAATTTATGAATCTGGCAGCCAGAAGGTCATCTTCAGTGATACCGGCAGAAGACAAATCTTTAATCAACATTGCCAAACAAGTTTTCCTCTTGCTTTTTATATAGTTTACGAGTAAAGAAACATGTCTTTCATAATAACATTTTATATTGCTACTTCTTATGATTTGTATACGATTCTCTGGATTTTATGATGTTTTCCTAAAGTTTCAGATCCTCAATTTTTATGACCAGCAGCTTGGCTTCTCTTTTTTATTTCTC